>JBBPJO010000070.1:0-35551 GCA_038088815.1 Boletus nobilissimus | reverse complement strand
CTCCATTACAAATACAACCGTGCACGGTAAAGAGAATCAGACTAGAAGGCGAGTGAACAAAAAGTATAATAGAAAAAGTGTACCCCCTCGTAAACCATAACATTACCCCCTTCCTATCGTCGAAGCACCTGCGAGACCATTAATCCACCTCCTCTCCTTCGTTGACTTCGTAGTCAGTAGGGTCGTAGTCATCAAGAGGATTGCGCCGGAGGGGACAGATGTCGTCGGAGTGTCCGAGCTCTCCACAAGAGGAGCAACAGCGGCAGGGACAGTAGGCCTGGATATGGCCGGGGGCGGTGATGCGGCAGAATGGACATTCGTAATGAGGGCAGTCTGCGCAGAGGTGTCCTCGTTGGTTGCAGGTAAAACAGCGTCCGAGGACGGGGCGAGCGGGGCGAGAGGGAGTAGGAGGGAGAGAGGGGAGCGAATCTACGTCAATGGGACGAGATTCTGATCCCGGCGCTGGTGAGGGCGATGCCGCGAAGTCCTTGTTAAAGCGACCGGAGGTGGGGAATGGAGTTGTCTGTCTCGACTTTCCTCTATTTCCCTGAGAACGTTGCCCCATAGCTTGGGCTGCTGAGCTGGGGAGGCCGAATGAAATTCCCTTGCCACATTGACTGAGTTGACGAGGACAATGGGTGGGAGTTGGAGTGGTGGGATGTTCTCGAGCGGGGAGTATGTTAGTGGGTTCGGGAGTGGGTGTCCCTCGTCCGAGGAGGGGAACGGTGACAAGGAAAGCGAGGACCTCTGGGTCATCGTGGGAGAGAGAGGAGAGTGGTCTGGAAACAGGAGGGCAGTTAGTTCCTCCAGCAGCATCAATACTTCTTGATCTGCGAGATGGTCCAGCTGTGGGAGTTGGCAGAGGAGGGACAGGGAGGGGTGCTGTGACAATGGAGTCGTCGGTCGAGGAGGGGGAGTCAGAGGACGAGGCGTTTGGGGTGACAGTGGAGTTGTCGTCCCAGACGGGGTTGCAAAGGTTGCGGGCCCAAGTGTCCCCATCCCAGGCGTTGCCTGGGTGGTCGTCCATGTAGTAACCTCGAAGGTTGACTGATAGGGTGTTGACGAGGGGACGCAGAACGTGCATGTACAGGTTGGAGGGGATTGCCATGATGACATCGGCGAATCCGTGGTCATGGAGGGCATCCAGGACAGCATCTCTGGAGGAATGGATGGCCTGTTCCATTGCGGCAGCATAGACGGGGAGCATCCCATCGGGGAAGAGCTGGGCGTGGAGTGTCTGTCCGGTGGTGTATGTATGAAAGATGAGGCCCAGAGATTGGAGTACGGAGTTATCCCTATAAAGGGGGCAAGTGGGGGTGCGCTGGGCCGCGGCAGGATTCTCGAGGAGAGAAGCATAAAGGATGTGGCAGGTTCGGTCTGGGAGACGGTGGAGTCGGACTGGGAATACGGAGGAGGTTCCATTCAGGGAGTTAGACATAAGTGGATGACAGCGATGATGGCAATAGAGGAGTGAGGGCTTGACTCGAGGGTAGGAGAGGACTAAAGTTATGGGGGAAAGGCAATGGGATCCCTGGCCTTATATTCTTCTAGGAGGTCCACAGCATGTCCTAAGTTGGATTCGGGTTCCCAGGTGTTTTCGGACAACGGATAGCCTTTCCATGAAACGAGGTAGTGGTGTCGGCGGGCAGACCCCCGATGGGCTAGGATCTGTTCGATTTCGAATTCCACTTCCCCGTCTATTATATCCGGCGGAAGCGGAACAAAGTTGGGTCCGTGTTCAGCGGTTTCTCGATAGGGAGTCAGAAGCGATGCGTGAAAGGCGTTATGGATTTTCCATGTCTTGGGCAAGTGGAGTTTGTACGAAACAGGTGATATAACCTGTGAAATTTCAAATGGCCCTTCGCGTTGAGGGGCAAGCTTTCGAGAGGGGTAGCGGAGTTTCAGGTTGTGGCCCTCAAGCCATACCTTATCTCCTACCTTCCAGGGTTTGAACTTGGAGGTTACGCATTCGCGCATGTAGCGCTGGGCTTTTTCGTGAGCGGCGGTGGCTTCCTTGTGAGCCTCATCGAGGTCTCCAAGGCGTCTTTCTAGGGCGGGGAGGAAGGTTTTCGTTCCTAAAGATGGATAAGCTCTCAGCTCATATCCCATCATCAAACTAAAAGGAGTCTTTCCCGTTACGGAATGGACGGAGGAGTTGTGGCAGTACTCCGCCATTGGTAATAGGTCCGACCATTGGGTGGCGTCTCCTTGGCAAAAGATCTGAAGATAGGTTTCCAATTCCTGATTGACCCGTTCCATTTCTCCATCGGTCTGTGGATGGTAGGCAGAGGAGAGGAGCAGATCATAATCCAGGAGCCTCACTAGTTCTAGAGCAAAGGCTGAGGCAAACTGCGGACTGCGGTCCAAGATAACCTTGTCGTGGAGTCCAAAGCGGGGGAAGACTTTTTTGAAAAATAGTTGTGCAACGCCCTCAGCATCCACACTCTTATGAGTAGGGGTGAAAATTACCCCCTTTGTAAGGCCATGGTCGACCACGACCATAACCGAATCAAAACCTTTAGACGGCGGCAAGTCCATGATGAGATTGACCGACAGACATTGGAAGGGACGGGAGGAAGCGACCGGAAGAGGGGTGAGAGGCGGGACAGTGGGGTGTGTGTTGACCTTGTTGGCCTGGCAAACCACGCATCCTTGGATGAAGTGGCAGACAAAGGCAGTTAAGCCAGGCCACCAATAGTCATGTTGTACCTGATTAACGGACCAGTAATAACCGCCATGACCCCCCGCAGGCGAGTCATGGATGGAGTGGAGGAGGTCATTCCGGTGGGCCTCGGGCATGTAGGCCCGATCCTTGAAGTAGAGTAGGCCATCGTCAAGGCGCCAGTCATGGATAGTCGAACGAGGGATTCCCAAGGTTCCCTCGTGCAGTTTGCGGAGCTGGTCAATGACGAAGCCGTCGGTAGTGCACGATTGTTCGATAGCGTGCCGAAGGTCCGTGTCGATTCATTTCAAAAATAGCTCTCTGGGAAGTAGGGTAACTTCGGCATTATCGTCCAAAGTATCCAGGGCGTCCTTCCGAGAGAGAGCGTCCGCGGGGGCCATGTTATTCCCCGGCACATGTTGGAACAGGAGGTCGTAGTCCTGTAGCGTTAATAGCCATCTAGCTTGCCGCCTAGAAAGCTTCCTTGGGTCTTTAAAGTAACACAGATTCTTGTGATCTGTGAGGATGGTTACGGGCCAGTCGGTTCCAGTGAGATAGTGACGCCACTCCTCAAGTGTGCGTATAACTGCTAGAAGTTCGTGGTCATAGATGTCATAGTTTCGTTCCGCCGGTGGGAACATTCAGGAGATGTAGCAGCAAGGGTGTAGATTGCCATTAGCATCCTTCTGCATCAATATGCCTCCGGTAGCCGTTAGAGAGGCGTCCATCATGACGTAGAATGGTTTGGAGGTATCCGGCATTGTGAGTACGGGTTTTGAAGTGAAGGCCCGATGGAGGAGGTCAAAGGCCCGTTGCTGCTCGTGTGTCCAGGACCACGGCTGCCCTTTCTTTGTTAAATCCAAGATCAGCCTGGCAATTTCCGAGAAGTTCAGAATAAACTTGGGGTAGAAGTTGCAGAACCCTATGAAGGAGCGGACTGCGCGAACCTTAGTAGGTGGTTCCCAGGTAGCGATTGCCGATAATTTGGTAGGGTCCATCACAATGATACCCTCTTGGACGACCATCCCTAGGAATTCAACCGAGGATGCGTCGAACGTACATTTTTCCAGCTTGAGGCCGAGACAGTTGTCACGCAACCGTTCCAGAACTCGCCTCGTTCGTTGGTGGTGTTCAGTAAGATCCCTGGAATGGATCAACATATCATCCATATAGATGATCAACCATCCTTCCACTACCATATCCTTGAAGATGTAGTCCATGAACGACTGAAAAGTCGCAGGACTGTTGCAAAGGCCGAAGGGCGTGATGAACGCCGCCTTCCAGGCATCTTTAGTCTTGATCCTGACGTTATTATACCCCCAACGGATGTCCATCTTCGTGAAATAACGGGATCCCTTGAGCTGGTCCATCAAGTCGCCAATAAGTGGGAGCGGATAGGCGTTTTTGATGGTGTGCTCGTTGAGATATCGATAGTCTTGACAGGGGCGAAGATTACTGTCCTTCTTTGACATGAAGAAGAATGGGGAGGCCATGGGCAAGTTGGAGGGGCGAATACGTCCGGCTTTCAAGTGTTCATCAATAAAGTCTTTGCATGCCTCTCGCTCTTTGGGGTTGAGCGGGTAGGCCTTTGCAACCTTGGGTAAGAAAGAGTCGTCTAGATCTATGCTGTGATCAAACGACCAGTAGGGTGGAAGGGGACTGTCGTCCTTCTTCTGGAAGACGTCCTTGAAGTCATGGAAATCCCGCGGGAGTTCCATCTTAGTCTTCTTCGCGTCTTGAGCGAGAGAAGTCGAAATCGTAGTTTTCTTAATGGAAGGTCCGGTTGGCTCTTCGTCATCCTCCTCCACATCTATGAGTGCCGGTATCTCTTCCCGCTGCGTGGTCGGTTCCACGTCAGGTACCTTCAGATGAACTTCTCTGGTCTTTGCCGTTAGTATGGGGTCGACGTTATGCTTCCACCACAGAGCTCTTCGTCGCCGCAATTTGTTCATCTGGCATTTCTTGTTGAAGACGTTTAAGGTATGGGCCTTGGCCGCGACGTCTTCTCGATTCCTCGTGCGTTCCCGTCCAGTTGGTTCTGGATTGCGGAGACGGACGGTTCCTGTACTCCAATTGACCTCTGGATTGTTGTCGCGGAGCCAAGGGAGCCCAAGGATAATCTCATCCTTGCCACAGTCAATAACAAGGAAGTCTCGGAGTTCGGTGGTTTCTCCGAGCTGCATTAGCACTGATGCCTGTTTTCGTATCAGGCTGTTTTTATTGGGGGATCCATCAACGTTGCTTGCTCGAAGCGGGATCTTTAGTCGTGTAGTAGGGATGTCGCAAGCTACCACGGTAGCGTAGTCGATAAAACAACCAGTTGCCCCAGAGTTGATGACGGCTTTTGTGTCAACGCTTTTGAATGCAGTTCGGTCAGGTGGGTAGAGGGTGACGGGAATAGATATGGATTGCGAAGAACCACCTGACACAAATACTGGAGATAACCTATGAGAAAATTTAGCAGGAGATGACATTGACCCATCCCTGCTCTTCAAAAATCCTTGCCGCAGAAACCGGAGACACTCCATATGCGGTTGGACGGGTCGGTTCCCGTTCCAGGCCATGTGTCCTGGTCGGTTCCAGGTATCTCACATGCCTCTTCCCCTTCTCTCACCGCCATTACCACTTTGATTCCGTGTTTGACTGTGTTTCTCGTGGCGGTCTCTTGAGAAGAAGGTTGTGGTCCAAGCCCCATCCCCTGACCCCGGGGAGTAGCCGCGTCCGCATCCACCCTTGACTGGACAGATACGTCATTGGGGTACGTGCCTGGTGATTGTTCCAGGACTTCCTCCGAGGTGGTTTCCCAGAGGTCTGCCGGCGCGATAGCGGAAAATTAGTTGTTCCATGGTCCAGATCGTACAGCCCTGGCTCGTGGTGCTGCCCTGATCACTTCCCTTTGGCACTCTTGGTAAGTGGCCGTTCTTACCTCAGCCATGGCCTGGTAGCCAGCCTCCTTGTCCGCAGACGAGCTGCCCTCCCCAAAAGCAGTTTTGAGGATCTTAATTGCGGCACCTTTCTCGATGCTTCCCATTTCCTCTAGGTAAGCTGAGAGTTCATCATCCTCCTCCGTGGTGGTGGTGGCTCGTGCCTGTCGTTGCGGGACTTTGTAAGTAGGACGTGCGGTGCGTCCGGAGGATGTGGTCAGGCGGGGACGTGAGTTGGACCGGTCGGTTCTGGTTCCGTGGTGGTTGGAAGACCTACAGCCAACCTTGTGACAGATAAAGCACTTGTTGCTCCGCATGTACTCAGCATGCTGAGTCGGCAATAGACGCACAGCATCTACGTCCATCGCGTACGGGTCCTTATGCGATCGAGAGGAGGGTGCCGGGATATGTGGTACACCCTTTCGAAGGTCCCCAATTCTCCACAATTGTTGTGAGAACTGGCCAGCCTTTTTAATCCAATCCTTGTAGTCGTCGGGGATCTTCTTGCAAGACAGGATCATTGTCGCGAGCTTAGGAGAGAGGCCTCGGATGAACCATTCCACAGGGGTGTGTTTGTTGGAGATGAGGGATTTCTTGGTGAGAAGTTGGAATTCTGAAGCATATTTGGCGAAGCCATCGCTCCAGTTTCCATCTGCATCTTTTCCGGCAGTCTGATGGAGTTTGGAAAGGTCGATCCTAGCCTTGGCGGCTACGTTGTAGGGGGAGAAGGCAGTCTCGAAAGCCTGTTTAATACAATCGAAGGTCTTGAGTTCGTTTGGGATATGGGTGTTTCCCAATTTCATCAGCCATCCTTCAGCGAAGGTCTTGCCACGGCCCTTACTGATCTTGTTAAGGAAGGTAAGGGATTTGGTCTTATCCATGAACACCTTGTCGTTGATAGTGAAGTAGGCGTCCATAGTGAGGAGCCATCTGTTGGCGTCCTCTGCCTCCCCGGAAAAGTCCTCAGGAAGGCCGGCCTTTATTTCAGATACCATTTCGTTGTCTTCTAGAGCTGGGTCAATATCAATATCTTCTCCCTCAGTCGGTTCTGGGTGAGAAGTCTCTGCACCGGCCGGTTCCAGGTCAGGATCGTGGAAAGTAAGGGGAGGATCCTCTTGGATGGGGGATTCGACGGAGGCCTGGGGGATGGCAGCTAATTCAGAGATGGAAGGAAGAGTGTCGGTGTTCCACCCTTGAGACTGGTTGACTTCAGCTAGGGCCCTCTGACGTTCTTGATATGCTGCGATATACTCTGGGGAGGAGAATCTATCCGGGAGAACAAGATAGAACGGGTGACCGTCAGGTAGGAGGTGAAGTCTAGGAAGTCAAGGGGAGGAACGAGGTTGAGACACGGTGGGTGTTTCAGGAGGGGAGTCGGAGTCGGAAGGTACTCTGAACCTGCCTAGGTGAGAGATGGTGGGTAGGGGGAATGTCCTCTACGTAAAAGTAGGGACAAGGGGAAAAGCTAGTTCTTTTGTAATGCACAGCGTAGTAGTGACGTAGCGTGCTGCGATACGAAGAGTTCGTGCGTAAAGAAGAGAGAGCGAGTGACGAGTAGAGGAATCCTCGAGGAACGATGCTGAGCTTCGAGACGACGCGAAGCCTAAGTGGGTCTCACCTATCTAGGAATCTCGCTAGACTTGGTGGTCACTAGAAACTACACTGGTATTGCGTAGAACTAGCTTAGGGAAATTACAGGAGGGCGAGAGAGCGCCCTTATATACAGTAGGCCCCTTCTAAATAAGGAAAGGATGTGCAGCATCTGCAGTAGCTAAAATATGACTCGGTGCGCAGCATAAGAGTCACTAGGAGTCAGAACGAGTCATGAAGAGTCATGACGAGTTATAAATAGAAGGGCTATGCCACAGGCGGTGAAGTCCGAATAAGGCGACTGCGGCGGAAACGGAAAGAAGTCTAAATAGGGATATAGGCGGGGTGCCGTGTGAGACAGAAAAAGGAGAAGATCGGGAATGTATCTGGGTATAATGGAGGACGACTCCATTACGAATACAACCGCGTATGGTGGAGAGAACGAGACTAGAGGCCGAGTGAACGGAAAAGCATAAAGAAAAAGAGTACCCCCTCGTAAACCATAACAACCAGCCACGCTTCGACCTCTTTCTTTCTTTTTGCGTGGCGGACACTTGTAGTGCCTCACCCCTTCTGTTTCTTTCCACCACACTCGTTTTAGTCTACACCCAAAGAGAAACCCAAACCCGACGCACCAACCACGGACCAAGACCCTGTCATGCCTCCGGATTTTGCCCTACCAGGTTTTGCTGCCCTCATTGAACTCACAATGGCAACACAACAATTGGAGTGTGAGGAAGCCATCGTTTTCTTAGAGCAGCATTGGGAACGAACCGGACTGGGGGGAGTATGCCTGAACTGGGGTGGTGATGACCCGGAAGGGGATGAAGACCCCCAACAGCACTGACCTGATGGAGATGCACCACCACCCTGAGAAGGAGATGCCCCCAGGGGAGACCAAGGTCAGGGAGGACAGCCGGCAGACCCAGCACAACCGGCAGGCATGCAAATCATTACGTTTGACCCAGATGCACACATTGCCACCACCCTCACTGCGAGGCCAGCAGATTATGCCATCAAACACATTGAAGCACGCAAACACATTCCGCTCTGGTATTTTCCAGGGAGTGTTACGGTTTACGAGGGGGTACATCTTTTAACTACGCTTTCTTGTTCACTTGACTTCTAGTCTCGTTCTCTTCACCGTACGCGGTTGTATTTGTAATGGAGTCGTCCTCCATTATACCAGATATGTTTCCCGATCTTCTTTTCTTATTGTCTCACACGGCGCCCCGCCTATACCCTATTTAGACTTACTTCTCATTTCGCCGCAGTCGCCTTATTCGGACTTCACTGCCTGCGGCATAGCCTTTTATTTATGACTCATCTTAACTCCTTGTGACTCATTCCGACTCTTATGCTACGCATCGAGTCATATTCTAGTTACTGCGGATGCTGCGCATCCTTTCTTTATTTAGAAGGGGCCTACCATATATAAGGGTGCTCTCTCGCCCTCCTGTAATTTCCCTAAGCTAGTTCTACACAATATCAGTGTAGTTTCTAGTGACCACCAAGTCTAGCGACGTTCCTAGATAGGTGAGACCAGCTTAGGCTTCGCATCGTCTCGAAGCTCGGCATCGTTCCTCGAGGATCCCTCTACTCGTCACTCACCCTCACTTCCCTAGACACGAAACTCTTCTTCGTATCGCAGCACGCTACGTTAACACTACGCTGTGCGTTACAGGGAGGGATTGTGTGAAGCTGCCTGCATGGTCAGGCAGTCAGACGAAAATGACACTCTCGCAGTCACCAAAGCAGAGGAAGGACGTGTCACTGTGTGATCAGCAGGTTCACTCGCAGCATCCAAAAATGCGAAGCTCGACCACCAACTCACATTCAGTGAGTTCATGTATGCCAAGAACCTTTTCCTCACAGCCATGGGCAACGCAAAATGGGGCGACGACGCCATTGACTCCTTTAATTGGTTTTTCCACAATCTGGACAACCACCCCATGCGAGAGGAAGGAGACTGAGGAGAAAGAGCACTGCTGCTTTATGCATCGAGAGCACGCACTGACTGGCATGATAAGCTTGTGCTCCGCAAAGCGTACAACATTGCGACCATCAACGAAGATCTTCTCGCCAAAATAGCACGTGAGCTGGACTCCAGAGAAGTCCGGGCCAACCTTGAGCAGGTATGTATCCCCGCACACACAAACCATATGAAACTAAATTTTGCCCTACTGCAACCTCGCACCTTGTCGCATCCACAAATTACCACCTATCAACACCACTGCTGCTGCTACCGTTGACTCTGTCAACCCCACTGCTACTATTGCTGTTGCTGCTGCTGCTATCGTCGCTGCTACCATTCCTGCTGCTGCTATTGCTGTCACTGCTATCGTCGTTGCTTGCACTGCTGCTGCTGCTTCTTCCCCCTCGCTTCACGCAATGGTGTCCAGATGGCACAAGCATGTACCAACTGTTTCCAGCAGACGGACCGTGGGCAGCAATTCACATGAGACACCCAGGGCCAGCGACCCTCACAGTCGGCCTCACCACATTTCACAGGCTCTGCGAGAGGCCCCTGCCCAGTGCGCCATAGATCACAATCTAGGGAGAGATCACCACGGCGCAGCCACAGTCGTGACAACAGATGGCGATGCCCTTTTCACAATGCTAAGACCATGCCGACATGCCCTAAGTGCCTCAGAATGCATGAAGTCCGCCCTGATCGTCCCCCCTACAACGCATTGTCCCTATGGGATAACTCAGCACCCACCCACTGTACACGCGACCAGCAAGGACGTTTGCTCAATAAGAGTGGACAAATCCTTTGCTGGAACTTCCAGCGCCCCCATGGATGCTCAAGCCAAGGGCACAACCATGAGTGCTCGGGTTGCGGAGACACCAACCATGGAGCCCAGGAATGCCCCCTCTGTCAGCGCATTACCAGTGCGTCTGCTAAGTAGGGCATTAATCCCTTACAATGCAGACGGCTGGCGAGAATTGTTAATAGAATTCAAATTATCCCATAAGCACCCTACACTACTCGAGCAGCTAATGCACAGCTTTCGTGTACAGGCCCCCACCATAACCCGATCATTTACGCCACCAAATGACCCTTCCATTAATACACATCAGCATGCTTTCGACGAGATATTGAACAAAGAATTTGCGAAACAGTGGTACATAGGACCTTTCACCCAAGATGAACTCGAGACCCTCATTGGACCATTTCAATCCTCTCCATTAAACCTTATACCCAAGCCTGGAAAGCCAGGGAAATTCCGTCTCATTCAGAACTTATCATATCCTAATTCGCCCTGGATAAATGAACCTCTATCAATCAACTCACAGGTGGACCCAGCCCTTTTTCCCTGCGAGTGGGGCACATTCCACACCACATGTGCATTAATTCACACACTCCCACAAGGAAGCCAAGGAGCAACCAGGGACGTAGCTGAAGTCTACCGCACCATCCCACTACACCCCTCTTAATGGCCAGCACTTGTCGTGCACATTGCAAATGAGCCTGCACTCTTCGCAGTAGACACTTCTTTATGCTTCAGCTATGGGCCTTCAGCTGGGACATATGGTGGGGTATGGGATGCAGGTCTAGATATATTTCGAGCTGCAGGCATAGGGCCCATAATTGCTTGGGTAGATGATCACATCTTCTTTCGTTTACCCTGCTACACCATTACAGATTACAACAAGCTGCGCGAAACAAAAGCATGCATTATTGCCGAGCAGGGTGGGAAACTCAAAGACAAAGGTCGTCGGTGGTTCAAAGGAGAGGTACTGGCTGACAGCACTCATGAAGAGTTTGCTGAGGACTGTATACACCCAATCCGAGACCTAACCTTGAAGCACCCAAACAACATCCTATCGCACGCATACGACTTTGACCACATCAATTAGATCTCCGACCATTTGGGAATCCCATGGGAACCCTCCAAGGATACCCCATTCTCCTCGTCACCAACTTTCATTGGCTTCATCTGGAACCTTGAGAACAAGACAGTTGGTCTAACAACAACAAAGCAAACAAAGTACATCAATGCAATACATGAGTGGCTATGCACGACAGCACACACTCTTGAGCAGGTGCAGAAGCTGCACGGGCGACTGTCCCATGCCTCATTAGTCATCCCAGAGGGCAGTGCATACCTCACCTCACTGCAGTCGATGTTGGGAATCTTCGGCAACAATCCATATATGCCACGTAGGCAACCACAGGGCACAATCAACGAACTGCATTGGTGGCTGCAGGCTCTTAGCTCCAAACCTCCCATTCCAATTCCACACCACCCATACGCAGCAGACCACCAAGCTTTTTCAGATGCCAGCACCAGTTTTGGCTTGGCGATTGTCATCGGCGACAAATGGCATGCATGGAGACTGCACAAGCACTGGAAGCACAATGAACGAGACATCGGGTGGGCGGAGAGCGTCGCGTTCGAGTTCCTTGTCCACACGTTGCTCACACTCGACCAATCTAGCACACCACTCACAGTTTATTGTGACAACCAAGGAGTTGTCGAAGGCTGGAAAAAAGGCAGGAGTTGAAACACGCCCACCAATGCCACATTCAGGAGGATCCACAACCTCTTGGTGTCCCCTCCACGTCGGATCTTTGCAAAATATGTTCCCAGTGCAAACAACCCAGCTGACGGACCGTCCCGTGGTGAGTATCCCTCCGCCGCATGTCTACTCCCGTGGATCACCATACTCGAAGAAATCAGCAGCCACATCCTCGATTTCGACGACCCCAGGTGTGACACGCTCTGCGTCTAACATCAACTTCACTCGCTTACACACACTACCTACCTCCAAACCCCAAATCATTCCTCCCCCAGGCCCCAATGCTGACATGAGAGCAAATGGGGCACACCGTGCAGAAACTGTTCTCCCCTACCCGTCGAACCTAACACCCACACTCTCTGATCTGCGCCCTCACTGTGCAGCCAAGGACCAACTAGAGAAGTGGCTTCCATACCCTGACTCGCTCTCCCTCCTCGGCCCCCCAGGAACACTCGAACTCCAAGGGAGAGTAAAAGCGGTCACATTACAGGGCTGGGCAGAGAGCACATGTGCCACTTATGGTGCAGGGCTCCTCGTATACCACATTTTCTGCGACAGTAAAGGAGTCACAGAAAAAGATCGTGCCCCAGCTAATGCATCGCTGGTTGCTTCTTTCGTTTCAGCACTGGCAGGATCACTCTCGGGCAAAGCCATTCACAACTACATCTATGGTGTGCGAGCTTGGCACACCCTCTATGGACTACCATGGGTCCTCCACGAAGAACAAATGGCAACCATGCTGAAAGGCATGTCCAAACTCACTCCACCCGCACTCAAACAAGACAAACGTAAACCCATCACCATTCAGATGATTTCGCTCATCAAGGACAAGCTTGACCAAACCAACCCCTTTGATGCGGTGTTTTTCGCTTGTCTTACCACCACATTCTACACGGCAGCATGGGTCGGCGAATTCACGCTTCAGAGGCTTGACGCCTTCAACCCCGCAGAGCACATCACCCGCGGAGGCATGCGTGATGACATCAACCGCAATGGCTTACATACCAAGGTCTTTGCTCTCCCACGCACAAAGTCCAGTCCCACAGGCGAGGAAGTACACTGGGCAAAGCAGGATGGACCCACAGACCCACTCGACGCTTTCAATAGGCACATCGTAATCAATGACCCTCCCACCGATGGTCCCTTGTTCACTTACAGGACATCCAAAGGCTATCGGCTGATGACACGACATACATTCATCGTGCGTCTCAACGGGTTTGTGCATGCAGCGGGACTCAACCGTGTGCACAGACACGGCATTTGCATTGGTGCCACACTAGAATACCTACTTTGAGGGGTCCCCTTTGACGTCGTGAAAGTAAAAGGTCGCTGGGCAAGCAATGCATTTCAGCTTTATCTGAGGAAACACAACCAGATACTAGCTCCATACATGCAATCTATGCCACCCGAAACCGCCCTGGAATTCACCAGACTCGCCATGCTGCCAGTGTGCTAATTACATCGTGAGTACTGTTACGACTGGCCCGGGTAGGGTCAGACGTAGCCTTGGATGGTCACGAAGGGGTCAAGGGTTCTGAGTGAGCGTACCCTCAATGGTGGTATGGAGTCCAATAGATCAAAGGAACGCTAGTCGAGTGCTAGCATGACGAAGAGTCAAAGGTTCAAGGGTTCAAGAGTTCAAGGAGTCGATTGAGCGTCGTCGACGAGTCAAGGCTTGGAAAGCGCAGATACAAGATGTATTCCAAGGAGGTCTAAACTAGGAATACAAGAGTGATTCGACGAGGCTTATATAGACAAAGAAGGGGCTTAAGGGCAAGCATAGAACATTATGGAAAGCGAAGGAATCTGATGGAAGGAGTCGCTGACGAAGCAAGTGAGATAAGGTCATGTGGTTAGGGGATGAGTCAGTGATGAAAGAAAAGAAATATAGTCCTAGACGAGACTCGAACGCATGATAATAGTAGTACAAGGTTTCAAGAAAGGTAAAGAAAAGAGTAAATCGTAACATTACCCCTGCAGTAGATTCGAAACACCATTGAAGAAAGAATCAGTCCCACATAGAGGAGTAAGAAGGACCAGGGGAACCGGTGATGTTAGCGTAACCTTCCTCAGTGATGGGATCATCAAGCACGGGGGAGGCAGAGTGACAACGGGGAGGAGGAACAGGATGAGGGTTGGAGGAGCGGGAGGAGTGGGTAGAACCACGAGATGACCTTCGGGAAGAAGTAGAAGAGTGGGAGGGGCGACGGGAGCGGTAGGTAGAGAAATCGGGACGGGGATGGTTACCCCAAGCAGGGGCATTAGAGATGCGTTCTGCAAGAGAGGACATGTGGGAGCAAATGGGACTGGCAGAAATCCTATCTGCAAGAGCGGGACATCTAGTAGCGAAGGGACAATTTGCCTGGGAGTGACCGGGTGCCCATTGACGGCAGTCAATGATTGGGCATTGGTAAATGGGACAGTTACGACGAATATGTCTGAGGCGGTGACACTAGTGGCAAGAGTTGTGGTAATGAGGGTCGCTAGGTGGGATAGGGACGTTGTGAAGGATTTCGGCAGGGCGAAGTCCAACAGTGGAGTGGTCATGGTTACGTTCAGTGCAGTCTAACGTGAGTAATTCCTCGGGTGAAAGGGGGGAGGAAGATGCGGAGGGGGTGGAGGATATAGGCTTGGGGGCGGTAGCATACTCTGAGGGAGACGAGAGGTAAGGTTCTCCAACTAAGGGAAAGGTCCTTGCGGAGGCGATCTGGGCGGCAGCGGTCTCGCAGCAGTAACGATTGACGTCCTGGATGAATTCTCCAAACTCCATCTGAAACATCACTTGGTGGAGATTCTGCAGGATTCCTTTCTGGCAGGAGGCTACTCATCTATGGTCCATGATGTTGGTGCTGAGCGAAGTGAGGTCGTTGGTGACAAGGGATAGTCTCGCGGTCTGGTGGTACGCTCTGTATAAGGCGAGGAAAGTGGAGTCCATATCCATATGGGCTTCGAGGGGAATGGATAAACAAGAGTCCAGGAGGTAACGCTCGAGGGTGTGGATATATGTGGGGGTAGGAATGCTTCCTCGGTGTCCTCTAAGGTCGTTCGCGAAAAGGGGAAGGTCTACAGCGACGACAGCAGGAGGGGAGGGGGTCATAGGTGGTTCAGGAGAGGAGGACGCAGGTTCTAAGACGAGTGGGGAGGTAGATGGAGAGGGGGACCAATGAAAGGCAATGGGTCCAGGAGAGGGTTTCTCTGGTTCAATGGTGACGACAGTGGGGGTTTCAGGAGCGGGGAGAGAAGAAGCAGTGTTCGAAGGGGAAAGGGAAGATTCAGAGGAGATGGAAAGAGTCACGGAGGACATTGTAGAAGGGGGGTAGCGGTAAGTTTCGGTCTAAGGAGAGAAAATGGAGGGGTGAAGCTTTTTATAATCTGAGAGGGCAGACTTTGCATTGTTGAGGTTCCGCTTGGGAACCCATGAGTCTTCTTCAGCAGAGTATCCTTTCCATCGGATCAGGAACATGTGGTGAGAAGGAGGACTGCGGTGGTGTAGGATCTTTTCAATTTCGTATTCTTCTTCTCCTTGGATAAGGTCCGGTGGTGGCAAAGGGAAATTGGGACCGTGGACGGAGTTTTCTCGATAAGGGGAAAGAAGAGAGGCGTGGAAGACTGGGTGTATTTTCCAAGTCTTCGGTAAGCGGAGTTGATATGTCAGGGGAGATAAGACTTTCATGATGGTAAAGGGGCCTTCTCTTTTGAAATCGAATTTAGGGGTGGAAGAACGACGCTTTAGATTTCAGGCTTCGAGCCAGACTTTGTCTCCTTTGGTGAATGGTACAAAACCTCGATTCCCTCGAGCTCGCATGACTTGTCGGGCTAGTTCGTGGGCAGCGAGGGCTTCATTGTGAGCAGAGGAGAGGGAGGAGAGGTGGGTTTCGACGGCAGGAATGTGGGTGTCAGGGATTACCGTGGGGAGAGCACGGGGTTCGTAGCTCATCATGAGATAGAACAGGGATTTGTCGGTGATGGAGTGAGGAGGGTGATTGTGGGCAAATTTTGCGTGGGTAACGAAGTCAGACCACGAGGAAGGGTTATTTCCGCAGTAGATTCAGAGATAGGTTTCGACTTCTTGGTTGACCCATTCCGTTTCGCCATCAGTTTGAGGATGATAAGCGGTGGAGAGAGCTAGATCATAGTTGAGGAGATTCCCAAGTTCTGTTGCGAAGGCGGAGGCGAATTGGGGACCACGATTAGAGATAATTTTGTCGTAGAGGCCAAAGCAGCGGTATACTTTGTGGAAAAAGAGGGTGGCAACGCCGGCAGCAGTAATGGTTTTCTTTGTGGGACAAAGAATCACCCCCTTTGTAAGGCCATGGTCCACCACGACCAAAAGGGAATCGAACCTGTTCGAAAGGGGAAGATCCATGATCAGATCACAGGAGACCTGTTGGAAGGGCCGGGAGGCCGAGGAGGTGATCGGGGAAGTCGAGGGGACAGTAGGGTGAGTGTTTGCCTTAGCCTGCTGACAGATGGAACAACCCTCGACGTATTTTTGGACGAATTGTGCAAGGCTGGGCCACCAGAACTCCGCGGAGATGAGCTGGCGAGTCTTAAGATATCCTGGGTGACCCGCAGAGGTGTGGTCGTGACAGTGGGAGACAATGGAATGGCGGAGGGAGTCATCGGGTGGGAGATATATGCGGCCTTGATAAGTAAGGACACCATTCTGAAAAGCCCAGTCGGAGAGGCGAGAGCGAAAGGCGGGAGGGACCGATCCGTCAAGAGCCTGCAAAGCTTGGAGAATGAGGGGATCTTCCTTGGAAGAGGAAGAGACCTTCTCCTGTAATGCGGCATCAATAACACGGACAAAAAGGGTTTCGGGGAGGAGGGTGGTCCCTTCGTTGTCAGGTTCGTCAGGGCAGAGGTCAGGGCGACGGGAGAGGGTGTCGGGGCCTGCTAGGAGGTGACCGGGGACATGTATCATTTTTAGATCAAAGTCAGCAAGGTCGAGAAGCCAGCGGGCTTGTCGTCGGTTTAAGCGTTGGGCCTGGTGGAAGTAGGTGAGGTTCTTGTGATCGGTAAAGACCTGGATAGGGAAAGGAGAACCATGGAGGTAGTGTCACCAGGCCTTCAAGGCACGGATGATGGCCAGGAGTTCCCAGTCGTAGATGTCATAGTTTCATTCAGCGGGGGAGAAGGAGGTGGAGAGGTAGGAACAGGGGTGCCAGTCACTGTTGGTGTCGGTTTGGAGGAGTATAGCCCCGGAGGCATGTTTCAAAGCATCAGTGGCAATGGCGAAGGGGGCAGCGGGATCAGGGAGGTTAAGCACCAGTTTTGAAAGGAAGAGGGTTTTTAGGGAGTCAAAGGCCAATTGGCAGGCTGGGGTCCAGGACCAACCAGCATTTTTCTTGGTAAGATCTATGAGGGGACGGGCGACGGAGGAGTAGTCGGGGATGAACTGTCGGTAGAAATTGGCAAAACCAAGGAAGGAGCGGACTTCCTTCACCTTGGTCGGGGTAGGCCATTTGGCAATGCCATCGAGTTTCACAGGGTCCATAGTGAGTTGACCGGGTTTGACAATCATCCCGAGGTATTCGACTTCAGTGGCGGCGAAAGTGCATTTGTCAAGTTTAAGATGAAGGTCGAGTTCCTGCATGCACTGGAGGACTTGTTTCGTCCGTTCTTCATGGGTCTTGGGGTCAGGGGAGAAGATGAGGAGGTCGTCCATGTAAATGATGAGCCATCCTTCGGCAATCATGTCTCGGAAGGAGTCATTCATGAATCGTTGGAAGGTAGTGGGAGAATTGTTCAACCCGAAGAACATAACAAGGGGTTCAAAGAGACCTTTGTGGGTGATGAAGGCGGCTTTCCACTGGTGTCCGTCCTTGATATGAACATTGTTGTAGCCCCATCGAACATCAAACTTGGTAAAGAGTTTGGCTCCTTTGAGTTTATCGACGAGGTCGGAGATCAGGGGAAGAGGGTAGGCATCTTGGATGGTATGTTCGTTCAGGTAACGGTAGTCCTGACAGGGACGGAGTTTTCCATCCTTTTTATTGATGAAAAAGAACGAGGAGGCTTGTGGAGAATTGGAAGGTCTGATCTTTCCGGCACGAAGGTTTTCGTCGAGAAAGTCTTCGGTTGCCTTTTGCTCGTTTGGAGTAAGGGGATAGATCTTCCCGATCTTGGGTTTGAACGTCTCATCGAGGTTGATTTCATGATCATAGGGACGAGAGGGAGGAAGGTGGTCTGCGGTTTCTTTAGAGAAAACGTCTGCGTATTCTTGGTACTCGGGGGGTAGGGAGACGGAGGGTTTGGCTCGTTCGGCATCCATGGCCAGTTGAGTGGTGTTGGTGAGCCTAGCGACAATGGGGGATCCAAGGGGGGCGAAGCGAGAACCAAAGCGGATGATTCGATTGACGGAGTACCACTCTTTGGCTCGAGCGCAGAATGCAGATTCGGATTTGGTGCCTAGGTAGTCGAAGAGACGGGCATCATGAACTGCGTGGACTGAGTGGTGACGAGGGGTATGAGGAGGTGGTTCGGAGGCGGTTTGGGAATGAGGTGGGGAGGTTCGCTTTTGGTAAAGCTCAGCCGATTCATCAGAGAGTTCGGGGATAGAGATGGTTTGGCAAGCCCAATCGATGACGGGGTTGGTCTTTCTAAGCCAGGGGAGCCCTAGGATGAGGTTTTCGTTTCCGCAGTGCATGATGTAAAGGGGGACTTTGTGAGTAATCCCTTCGAGGTCGAGGAATATGGTGGTGGAGTATTTGATACTGCCACGTTTGTTTGTAGACTGGTCAACATTTTTAATGACGATTGGTTCGTCGAGTTTCTCAGTGGGGAGTCTATGTTTTCGTACAAAGTCCCAGTCAATGCAGGATATTTCAGCGCCACTGTCAATAAGGGCACAGGTTACAACAGCTTTTCGGGTGCTCTGGGGATCGATAAGCATAACTGGGATCTTTATTGCTTTCGACGTGGTGAATACAAGTACAGAGGCACACATAGCGGAGAGAGGGTCTTGCGTTGCGGGAGGCCCTCTTTTCAAAAATCCTGGGAGAAGTGAACCTTCCTAATGGTAGCTCCCGGGGTTTCTTCTTCGTCATCGTCATCTTCTATCTCCATTAGAGCAGGAATGGGTTCTTCCTTGGTGACCGCTTGGATGGCCTTCTTCTTCAGCTCCTGGGAGGGGAAAGAGGGGCATTCGCTGCTAAGGCGGCCGGATTTGCAGCAGTGGAAGCAAAGTCCCTTCTTGATACATCGTTGTCGTTCCTCAGGGGTAAGCTTTCCTACTTTGATGACATCTACATCCATGGCGTTAGGGTCTCTGGTGGCACGAGAAGAGTTCGAGGGGGAGTAAGAGTGGAAAGGGTTGGTTGGTCCTCCGGAGCGAAGGCGACCAATCTCTTTGGCTCGATCAAACTGCGATTGGAACTGAGCAGCCTTCTCGTACCAGCTGGCGATGGTGGTAGGGGTGGTATCCATGGAATAGATTCGTCGCATCAGAGGTTCAGGGATCCCGACCAAGTAGAATCTGATCAGGACATTGTTGTCGGTGATGCCAGAGAGTGTTACATTGCTCTTGAACTCGGCAGTGTATGTCACAAGGGAGGGGAGGTACTCTCCTTTCCTCTTGGGGTTTGGGGACATTCACTTAGTAGCGAGCCAGGAGACCACATTGGCAACGGTGTCTTTCTGTTCGAAAGTCTGCTTAAAAGCGGAGCAGAAATCTGCGAAGGATCCGAAGGAGATGGTAGAGGCTTGGATAGCGGTCTGACAGAAGGTATTTGCCCAGGTGAGGGCAGAGCCTTTGGTCATGTGGGGGAGGGCGTAGGCAATCCTCTTAGCATCAGTGTTGTAGACTGTTTCATTGACCGCGAGGTAGAACCGAACGGTGTTGAGCCATTGGTTGGCGGTTTCAGGGGAGCCGTCATAGGGTTCAGGAGCTCCAAGACAGAGTTCCGTGGGTTTCGAAGTAGAAGACATTGGGGATGGTGGTCTGGTGGGAGGGCGTCCAAAGATTCGTCTGGTTAGGGCGATTGGAGTAGGAGAGGGTGGAGTGGGAACACGTGGAAGGGAGAGGGATGCAGATAATTGGTGGGAGAGGGCTAGGGTATCATTGTCTTCCTGAGCAGATGGAAGAGTAATGTCAAGGTCTAGGGAGTTGGTTTCTTTCTCTCCTTCGGTGGAGGAGGTGGAGGTCTCAGAGGGAGTGGGTTCTTCTGCAGGGAGTCCCCACAGTCATTGTAGGCTGGGGTAGTGGTTCCGGGGGGGTTGGTTGGCAATGGTGCGGTATTACTGCAGTGGTAGCCGTGATACGGGAGTTTAGACCTTTTGTTACGACTGGCCCAGGTAGGGTCGGACGTAGCCTTGGATGGTCATGAAGGGGTCAAGGGTTCTGAGTGAGCGTACCCTCAATGGCGGTACGAAGTCCAATAGATCAAAGGAACACTAGTCGAGTGCTAGCGTGACGAAGAGTTCAAAGGTTCAAGGGTTCAAGAGTTCAAGGAGTCGATCAAGCGTCAACGATGAGTCAAGGCTTGGAAAGCGCAGATACAAGATGTATTCCAAGGAGGTCTAAACTGGGAATACAAGAGTGATTCGATGGGGTTTATATAGACAGAGAGGAAGTTAAGGGCAAGCATAGAACATCATGGAAAGCGAAGGAATCTGATGGAAGGAGTCGCTGACGAAGCAAGTGAGATAAAGTCATGTGGTTAGGGAATGAGTCAGCGACGAAAGAAAAGAAATATAGTCCTGGACGAGATTCGAACACGCGATAATAGTAGTACAAGGGCCAAGAAAGGTAAAGAAAAGAGTAAATCGTAACACCCAAAGCATGTCGAGAGAACTCACCTCTGAAGCTGCACCAGCACCCAGACAGTGAGATATGCTCCTTCCTCTAGAATCTTGCACATTGAAACAAGTCCCTAAAAAATCGAGACATAACAAGCTTGCCAATGCCATCAAAATGAATAACCTGAGTTTTGCTAGCCCTCATAAATCAGGGGATTGTGATCAACAAAGCACTGCTGGCAATCAGAGTGGGGGCAAGCACACCGGTGACAACAACAATGGCACAGCAAAAAAGTATGTCACACTCATGGATACTGTCAGCTTGTGCTAACCTGGCTACCTGCATCAGGAAAACTAAAACTAAGTAGGGTTTATAACTTCTAGGTTTGCTGATGTAGGACAGAGTCTTGAGGTTCCTGACACTGCCAAATATCAATATCAAGGGGGTGGGAGTGCACACGCTGATTATGATGGCGGCCACTGTCGTTCTTGACACTACCTATTAAGGGAAGACAAATGCCAGGGACGAAGATAATCAGGGGTGGGAGGGTATGATGGCAGCATCTATGAATAGCACAAATTGAATGCTTCTTCGAGAGGGCATGCAGTTGATGAAATGACACACCTTTTCAATCCGAAACTAGAAATGGGGTTTCTTGAACAAACTGTCAGTTAAATGCTCCAAAATATTAGGCACCGGCAATTGATGCATTCATGATGCATCTGTGGTACATCAGTCAATGCATCAGCCAATGCATCATCATTGATCCTACAGGTGAGGATGGAAACTGTTGTAAATTTGTGTCAGAAAGTGACAACAACTGCTGTTGATTATTGCATTATTATACATAACATGACTGCCTGAATTACTACTGTGGATGCTGTCCCATTCACTGCATTTGAGTTCACCAGGTGAAATCAGATATTTGACAGGGAGAATCTTGGGGGCAATACTGTTGAGAATCAGTGACTGAGGTCTAGCCTTTCTCTTATCTTCTTATCAATGGTCTAGACTCTTATCTCTGATATGACATGTTGATGATTACTCATACTTAGTAAGACCAGCCAATAGCTTATCTATCGTGTCTTGGCATATGTCATACTTGCTGACATATTCTTCCATGACATTCCATAGTGTTCTGTGATACAACTTTCTATTTACCATACATAGTAAGGAGTACATAAGTACAAACATATCTTACATGTATATGTATATAAACCAGGCCTTACAGCCTGGTAACAATGACCAAACATCTCAGTTCTCTCCTTTGATCTTAGTGTTAAGTCTTACTCCACTACATCTACCCAACCTACCTCAAATCTATTTCTCCTCTCCTATATGGAAAAGTCTTGTGAGTTTTCCACACAAGTCTGTGCTGGTGCTGTAGAAACCCTGGGATTGTCTTCCATTATTCTCTATCCCATTTTCTACAAATACATCAGCAAACTAGTATCTTACTGCACAGGTAGGTCAGGTCTGTACAGTACTGTACAGTGCTGTAAGGTGGGGCAGGCCATCCAGTAAGATTACTGCAAGATTTCCCTGTAACTACCATCAGCTACATGTTGCACAACTTATAGTAGTTTGGTTTACAGCATTATTTTGCAACACCTGCCCTATCTTGCAAGACCTTGCCAGCGCATTTTTGAGATTATGTAAGCTACCCAATACAGTTCATATGCTTTGGCTCGCTCTTACTATATTACCATGTTGTATCGTTATACCGCTATGCACATCACAAAACCAGGTCGAGTGCCACGGTGCGAAGTTGCGAAGGTCCCCATGGAATATTTTTCACAGAACACCAGAAGTTTCATTTCCCGAAAAAGCACAGGTCGCCTCTACAGCCCTGCCAGCATGCATCATTTGAAGAAGGTAAAAAAATACATGCCATGATCCCACTTGTCTGTATGTCATTCAGACCGTGTGTTGACGGGACGTGTGGCTGTGCACGTGCTCACGTCAGGGTCACATTTTGATGCCCTCCGAATGCGAGTGGAGAAGCAACTTCATGGTTATTTTTTGGGGTGAATTACACAGAAAACTGGCTTATTTTTTGCATCTGCTTGATGTGGTTGCTAATGTCTGCCTGGAGTGTTCGTCGGAGCGTCTGTCCATGGGTGCTCTTTTGTGAGCGCATTTTTGAGATTATGTAAGCTGCCCAATACACCAATCTTGCAAGACTTTGTGAGTGCATTTTTAAGATTATGTAATCAGTTCAATATTATCTATCTTGCAAGACTTTGTGAGCGCATTTTCAGATTATGTAAGCAGGCACTTCCTTACTGTCCACTTCTCTGCTTATGTAATCATAATATGGTGTAGGAGATTTATAAAAGAAACATACAATTCCAAGACATCCACTGCTCTGATAAGGTTATAAATTTGTAGATAACATTATCTACATGTCTGGTATCCTTACCAATGGTCCGATCTAAGATATTGGTACAATGTTTGGCTAGTCAGAATGCAAAAATCTGACTTATGATCATAGCAACACAGCACAATAGTCATCACAAATCCCTATAGACATTTACTATGTTGTAGTATCTTTCCTATATGTGTCAATACATATGTTGATCTTTTAGATCAGACCATTGGTAAGGATACCAGACATGTAGATAATGTTATCTACAAATTTATAACCTTATCAGAGCAGTGGATGTCTTGGAATTGTATGTTTCTTTTATAAATCTCCTACACCATATTATGATTACATAAGCAGAGAAGTGGACAGTAAGGAAGTGCCTGCTTACATAATCTGAAAATGCGCTCACAAAGTCTTGCAAGATAGATACTGTACCCTTCTGTATGGATGCAACCGTCATGCATCATGCAGGGGTGGTTGCGTTGCTAAAAGTCACGGATCACGAGGGGCTTGTTGCTAAATTTTCAGGGGTCACGGGCCTCGGGCTGCTTGGTTGCTAACAATAGCAACGTCATGCATTATAGTAGTAGTTACAAGCATGCATCAAAGCTAATGAAAGCCCAGATGTTCTCCTCCTCCCCCGCAGCAACCAATGCCAAATCCTCCGAGCCACTCTCGGCATGATCAACACAGTGAGGAACAGTATCTACCTCAGCAGACTTCTCAGCAACATCCAGACCTAGGGCAGCATGTATGACGACGCTTGAAGGGACGTCAGCATCATCATCCACTGTGCCAGCACTATCATTGAGCTGGTCATCTTCAAGTCCATGGACTACCCCTGTTCATTCTTTGATCTCATTGTGGAGCGCCGGGTGAGTGCAAAGGTAATCGTTGAGTGCCATTTGTGCCGCCTTGCTTGTGAGACACTTTGCGGACAGGTTCCATTGCTTTACCTCGCAGCATTCCCAAGCCTGCAGTAAGGATTCAATATTAGTGTGCATTACAAGTAGAAATAGAAATGAGAGATGAACCTTTTCGACCAGTTCATGTCCAACTGGTCCTGCCATGAAGTCATACACACTTACAAGGCTGGCGACTGATGCATCACGTAAGACCGGGAGCAATGTTGTATACCTAACTTGATCTGGGGTCAGTCCATCCTTCAACTGCTGTTGGTGTGAATCCACAAGGTATTGGGTTTGATGCTGTTTGATGCGGTGTTTGATAACCCGATTTAAGCCCACATCAGCAGGCTGAAAGATGCCGGTACCTTGACAAACATCGAAAATGCAATCAGATATATGGGGGCAGATGTGGAGTTACCTGATATACTTACAGCCCACTGGCACAAAACACAGAATGATATGCGGAAACTCATCATAAATGTATGATCGAAACTCGTCACCTGTGTGAACTGGATAACAGTCAAGAAAAATGATTGCGACCTGGTTGTCATCAAGGTCTGGATCAGCCTCAATGACTTGACGACGGTAAGGCTCAAAAATGAGCTCAATCCACTGTATATTATTAGTACATTAATAGGAATGCTATTGATCATAATGTACCTCTTTCATGGTCTTGAGCGTGCTGAAATGACTACCCTTTTTATTACTCTTCGCAAATGCAAAGTTGAAGCCATTTGCACGCGCTTCAGCCATGCCTTTTGCATTAGGTGACGGGAGGGACTGCGCAGACCCTCCCGACCAAACCTGTTGAAAGGGCAAAAATGTGCCATCAGGGGTGCTGGTGACAAGCAATGTGAAAGCATGCTTCTCGTCCTTGGCAACAATGTCAACCTGCCGTGAACCACGCTCTGCAAAGGTTGTGCCACTGCTTGGGAGGACTGATTGACCCATTTGATCAATCCCGATGAGGAGCTAATGTGTTGAGAGTGTCAGTGATTTGTAACAACAATTGAGACATGTACATACCTTTGGTGGCACATTATGCCACTTCATAATGTAGACAAGTCGAAAGAAAGCCTCCTCACACTTATTTTCAGCATCAGCAGGGATTTTTGCAGCTGCATGGGTCCCCTTACGAGGTGACCAGTTGAGGACACTGTCGAAGAACGACCGAACATATTTCTGGACGATCAAGGACAGCGTTGAATGAGTCATCTACTACAAATGACCAAGAAACAGTTTACTTACCTCAGAACATTTGAACGTGGCTAACAATTCAGGAATGTGGCTTTGGATGACTGCGAGCATGATAGAGCGGGCCACGACAACATTGATTGGTAGGCCAGATGCACGAAGGGTTTGGAGCTTCTGTACAATCTCATCTTTGACATGAGGGTAGTGTGAAAGGATCCCCGATCGTCCAGAGCCTGCAAGAGTGCTTCCCTTCTTCACATGGAGGAGAGTTGCTGCTGACCATTGACGTTGTGTCTTGTCAATCCAGCGGGAGACGGTGCCTTTGTTCAGGTGGGAAAATAGCTCGGGTTGCTCTTTTGTGAGCATATTGACTATTGCCTGGGGTGACCAGTTGTGTCATTTGGCTGCACGGTCAATGTGGACCCAGAGGAGAGGGATGTACCAGTTTGTGTGGGTGTGGCGCTCTTGTTTGGTACCACCTCTTGTGCCATTGCGTTCCTCTTTCCAGGCCAGGTGGTCTGAGTGTGAAATTGTGACCACATCAACCTCAGTCACATCTTTTGGTACGTCCTTCAAAACCTACAAGCATATTTCCATTAACAGGGCTTTCGTTTTCTGAAAGCCACTTACCAAATTGATAGAACGTTGGTCACAGATCTTATCACTGGCTGCCTTATCACCGGACAGCGCTCGGCATCGTTCACAGCGGTGTTGTTGTCTTTTGGTGGCAAGCTCACATTGATGTGCTTTGCGAGCTGCATTCACTTCCTCCTGCGTGCGTGTCAGTACATGATCCATCTCTTCATCTATCTGCGCCAATTTCTTCCGCTGCAAGGCCTTTTCTTCATCCGTTTCAAGATGTTTCCACTTGAGGTCATTGAAGGTAAGCTGCCGCTGTGTTGGCACAGGCCGTGCCTCCCCTGCACCAACTTCTTTTCATATAATTTTTGCTGGTCGCACTTCCAACAGCTCGATCTCTGAGTCACTGTCCATTTCAGTGCTCAACTCCTCAATGTGTGCCCGGCGCTTTACACCGGCAGGGCCAACAGGCATGCCCACATTCTCCAAGTCAGTGGGATTCTTTTGCCTACAACACAATCAGGTAAGTGTTTTGTTTCACCATTAATGAATCACGCACTTAGGTAAAGGCTTTGCACCCTGCAATTTAGCTGCCTCAATCAGCCGCTCAATCCATACCTGGCAAAGAAGGGCCCGGTCCTTTTCATTTGTCAGTGCTTTCACAGCCGCCTTCATCATCTTAATCAGGCCTGTGCATCGGTCCCCACGTTCTTGGAAGGCAATAGTTTGTCCTTTGGCAAGCTTATGTGTCTGGAAGCAGACCTCGAGATTTCGGTTGAATGTGAACCACACACCCTCCTCTTCGACGTCTTCTTGGTCAAGCCCAAAATGGTAATTTGATTCCGCCGGGTTGAGAGGGAGAGTAGATGGGAGGTTTTTGAGCAAACATTGTAGATGATGGATTCAAGAAATCAGCTGAGAGGATGGGCCACTACAGTGGGTGGGCATGGTCGTGTTACAGGCCATAGACCGTAGTACAGGCAGGTTTTTTTTTGTGCTCGACACAATCATAACTATCATCGAAGCTGGGCTGCCACTGTCAGCACCAGTTGCTAAGCCTCCGACCGTAATGCTCCACAATGCCAGTGGTTGCTAAAACTAGCAACCGTAACGCATCACAGCAATGTGGTTGCCAACTCTGGAGTCAGGGGTACATGTCACGCTCTGAAACCTGGTTGCATCCATACAGAAAGGTACAGTAATATTGAACTGATTACATAATCTTAAAAATGCACTCACAAAGTCTTGCAAGATTGGTGTATTGGGCAGCTTACATAATCTCAAAAATCCGCCCACAAAATCTTGCAAGATATGTGTATTGGGTAGCTTACATAATTCCCGCTACGGTAGTAGTGGGTCTTAGGGTCTAGTTACGGTCCATTTTTCGCAGAATTGCACACTTTTATGTTTATGTTTATTTTTGTTTACTTTGCCGTGTTTGCATTTCTTCTTAGGGGTGTCTTACTTATCGTGCTTGGTCCCTTCCCTTTTCTTCTGTCTTTCACACTTCCGTCATGCGTCTCAATGGTGAACTCGTTCGCGGGCATTTCGATGAATCGTTATATCGTTGCGTTGTGTCTCCCGCGTTCATGTCTCTTCATGATTTGAACAGTGATGCTCGTACTGCCGTTATCCAAGCTGTTTATCAGGGGACGTCGTTTACGGCGGGCGTCTCCGTCGATGTTAACCACATTGACTGTGATGTTGTTGTGGGTCGTGAGTGGGTTGCTCTTTTCCACCTTGTTGTTGACCATCCTCGTTCTGGTGATGGCGATGGCGTTGGTTTCGAGTCTCCTCGTGATGAGGGTGTTTTATTTGATTGTCTTCCCAATGGTGGGAGTGTTTTTGATACTGGTTGCCAGTCTCCTGGTGATCTGGTTTGCGAAGGTCTTCGTGGCTGTTTAGACCTTCCTCGTGACGATGTTGTTGGGATTGTTTCTGACGTTCCTTGTCGATCTGCTCCTGATGTGCCTGCTTCACAGATTTGTCCTCCCAATGATGGGGGTGTACGTGACGCCACGTGCAACTCGCCTCGCACTGATGTCACTGCAGTTACGTCGGCTTTTTCCCGACGTAGTCTCTCGATACAGTCTCTTAAACAATCATTATATCAGGATGATCTGATTTCACTCGGGTGGGTCATTTTCCACTCTGACACTGAAATTTTGCGACGTTGTTGTGGATTGCATGGTATTGACATTACCGTTTCTGTAGATTGGGGTGATGCATTGTTGAAACATGTCTTTATGGGTAAGTGTGCCCTTGTACAGGACGTGGATCACATCATTGCTTGTCGAGAGCTTGGTAGAGGTTTTGAAGGTTGCGCTGATCTTGTCTTGGTCCTACTTAATCTTGTTTTGTTACCTAACGTTCGTTATTCAACAGAACGTCTATCCATGATTGCCCGTGCAGTGGGCCTCGTGACATCAGGAGCTGGAGTTGAACGACGCAAATTAGTGTCGATGTTGACGGATTTCAGAAAAGGATGTACGGAAGAACCACTCGAAGTAGCACCCAGATCACTGTTCTGTAGGTTTGAGCAACTTGACAGATGTTCTCTTCTGTCGATGGGTTTTGCACACGGACTGTCGGTCGTTGGTAGCCGCGAACTGATCCGGGATCAACTTGCATCACATTTGATCAATGGAATGTGTGCAGACAGTTCAAGTGCGCGTCATCCACTTTGTGTGGCAATCGTTAGTGAGTACATGAGAGGTTTGATGACCTGTGACAAAGTTGTTTTACGTATCCATCTCCTTGAATTCATCTGTCCCTTTGTGAAATTATGTTCAATGAAGCACTTACTGCGTCTCCTAGATGTAACCTTTGATTCTTCAAGCAATATTGTAAAACTTCGCAAAGTTCTTCGCGCTTATGTTGATCGTCTTCGGTGTGAACGTGAACATGATCGTGATCGTGCTAATGATACTCATTCAATATGGCCCTCAGTAATTACAGATCTCCAAAAAACGGAGATAGTGCGTAGGTTTCGAGACGCAACGTCCTCCAACGCTTTAAGGACGTTTGAGTGTGCATCATGTAGTGCGAGACATAACTGCACTGATAGAGTCAGCGTTGATATTTCACAGTTAGACCTTAACCTACTGAAAAGGCCAGATTGCCACGATGTTAACGGTGTTGCTGTGGACGCTTGTTGGATCGATCAGGACTGCATAGGCCCTGATTTGAACACTGGTTTTGAGGTGCTACATGATGTTTTGGTAGCTCGAGGGGGTTTGCTTATTGAGGGTGATCGTGTTGTAGGTCTGCAACTATGTAGACAGTGCTGGACTTCGTTGAAGAAAGGCAAGACGCCCGAGCTCTCACTGGCCAATCACATGTTTATAGGTGAGGTCCCTCCTGAACTTCAGGGGTTGACTGTGGTAGAAGAGGCCATGATTGCACGTTGCCGAGCGAAAGCTTGGATCGTACACTTACACGAGAATGTGGGAAACGCGACACCTATAGCTCAGCGTGGTTTACGTGGACATATTATTGTGTATCCTCAGGAACCGGAAAGAGTTATGGATATCCTTCCCCGTTCAATTGAGGATACAATCACTCCAATTTGTGTCATTTTCGTTGGGTCCTCGCGTCCTTCGAAAGAGTGGTTGCTCGAACATGCACGACCTCTTGTTGTTCGAAAAGAAAGGATCTTTTCCGCGCTGTTGTGGTTGCGCTTGCATAACCCTTACTACAAAGATATACGTTTAGATCATTTGGCCCTTGAGTCTCTCGATAGTGAAGATGTATTACCTGTTCACATAGAGGTGGTTCAACATTCTTCAGTGAGTGAGTCATTAACGGCTCAATACAATATAGATAACAGTGCAGTCAATTCTAATTTGAACAGTAATGAGAGGGTAGATGTATTCGAGTCAATTGTCGTCATGGGTATTGACCCTTCTTCGCCACCACATGTCCTCCGTGCCGCTGCCATGGACCATGTTATGAGACAGGGTAAGGGTTACATACAATTTCCGCATGGTGCACAACCTATTGGAGACATCAATAATCCGTTGTTCTTTCCTTTGATCTACCCAACCTTGTTCCCTTATGGTATAGGTGCTCCTGAGGAATTCCGTAGAGCATGGCATGTTTCTTTGAGACGTCACATAAGATATTTACTTCAGTTGTCGGACATGCGCTTCCAAACCCATTATTCCTTTCTCTTTTCGGTGTTTAATGTGTTGCAGAGACGAGACATCTTACTGCATTGTTACTTAAAAATAGACCGCCACAGGTTTGAAGCATTTCGTGTCGATTTTGCCAAGATGTCACCGTCTGCGGTTCGTGCTGTTGCAGAGCGACTTGCGGGGGGAGATCATGACACCTGCTTTACTGGTGAAGAGAAAAGGGTTCGTGAGTTGTTGAACCAAGTATCACACATCACATCTCATATCAATGGTTCTAGCAGTTCACACTTGATGATGTGGAATGAAATACGAGGACTTATGATTGAGAAGGGCTTGCCTAGTTTTTACATTACAATAAACCCCGCTGATGTATATTCTCCTGTGGTGAGATTCATGTCAGGTAGTGATTTCGACTTAGATAACATGACCTCTACTGACGTTCCTCATTATTGGACACAGTCTACTCTGGTTGCGAATAACCCGGTCGTAGCTGCTAGTTTTTTTCACGTGTATATGACGGCATTTGTACAGACGGTCCTATATTACAATGATGGTATGCACAATCGTTCACATGCCGATGGACTGGGCGTGTTGGGGCATGTCAGTGCTTACTATGGGTGTGTGGAAGCACAGGGACGAGGCAGTTTGCATTGCCATATGTTAGTATGGTTACACAGCAGTCTCAATTGTGATGAAATCAAGGACAAGATCATAAACCAAGGTGATATTGATTTTAGAGACCGATTACTCGCGTTTCTAGATGACTTGATATCTAGTTCCATTCCGGAGGATCCTCTACCCGATGTCGATATTCCCTCGTCCATACACCATCCGTGCTCAGTTCGTGGACCTTCCTTAGACGGCGACTCGCCTGATCTTGTTCTTCGTAGGCGAAAAAAAGATGTACACAACCTTGCTACAGTTTGTCAAGTTCACAAACATACCGCGACTTGTTATAAGTACTGGAAAGGTCCGCCCCACCCGAGAGTTTGTCGTTTCGGATTGGATGAAACAAACATCATTGGTGAGAATGTTATCGACAAAGAAACTGGTGATGTTATTCTTCGTTACTTGGACGGGAATGTTAATAGATATAATGAAACTATGCTGGAGTGTATTCGATGTAACATGGATATTCAGTTTGTTGGTTCCGGTCGGTCGGCAAAAGCCATTCTGTACTATGTGACTGATTACATCACAAAGAGTCAATTGAAAGCTCATGTGGCATATACAGCATTGGATCTTGCGGTTAGCAAACTAGGAGAGTATGATCCTACAGCGGATCAGCTGAAATTGCGTGCAAAGAGGCTGTTACAAAAGTGTGCGTATGCGTTGATCTCCCATCAAGAATTGTCCGCACAACAAGTGTGTTCTTATCTACTTGATCACGGTGACCACTACACAAGCCATCAGTATAGATGCCTTTACTGGACTTCGTTTGAGGCTGCCATTAACAAAGAACTGCCCAGCCCCGAGTGTTATCATCAACCTATTGACTCTGTAGTAGATCATGATGATGACATGTCAGTCGATTCCAATGACGACTCAGAGAGTGACTCGGAGATTCCGGAGTTGGAATGTAATCCAACAAATGATGACCATAATGGTGATGAACACTCAGCAGTGACATCTGATGACGTCGTGATCTGTGCAGATGGTGAAGGTGACATCACTCCTTGTTGCAACCAAGTAGACGATTATCGTTTACGGCCTGTGGAACTTAAGTTTGTTTGTCTCTGGGACTTCTGTGCACAAGTGGATAAGGTACAAAAGAGATCTGTTTCTACTCACGAAAGAGATGATACCAGCCTCGATAGTTTCGATACAGATGATGAATCTAGTGAATTATATGGTTCTCATTCTGTGCAGGATGCTAGTATTCTCGATGACACGACATACTGCCACCCAACCTTTCCATTCTTGACAGAGCATATTGAGCATGGATCGCGTCAAGCACGAGTGCGCCATCCTCAGAAACGCTATATTCCAGTTCCTGTTGGCCCAGGCCTGCCCCACAGAGATCTTGAAGAGTCAATGTCACGACATGCAAGGTTAATGCTTACTTTGTTCAAACCTTGGCGCTCCGTCATGGACCTTCGAGGGAATTGTGCAAGTTGGGTAGAAGCATATAGAATATGGGCTGAGGATCCCAATGGGACGTTTCCACTGAAGCGGAAACTTATTGACAACATCCATGCAGTTCAAGAATGCAAGGACGCACAGGACCGAGACCTTGCAAGTCGCCGACAGCATGGGGGGCGATTCGTTGCTGAGCGTGTACCTTTCAATTCAGTTGGTGATGGAGGGGATATCGACCAGTCTGCCTCCATTGAAGGGATTGATGAGTTTTCCTGGCTCCAATTTCTAGTCTCCATTGATGAATGTCGCGCACGGCAGAGACTACAATGAGGAAGCACTTACGATGATTGTCTTCATTATCTTGCACAGTCAGGTAGATTTGATCTTCCATGTGTCAATACAAGTAATGACATATCCGACGTAAGCAGGGCAGAACAGGTTGTTTGTCCATCCACTCAGTTGCTCGAAGATGAATGGAGAGCTGCTTACGCAGAACGACTTGAACAAGCGAAGCAACATATGATATTGCCAACTGGTAATGATCATGTGTCACAGGCAGATCGACCGATAACTGACGTCAGTATTCAAGAATGGATTAACACTGCGGACTGTCAGAGCTCATCTGCCAGTGGACAGCGATATCCTATAATCTCCAACTTTGGATCGAGTATGTCAAACTTTCGCATCGAATCACAATCATTAGCTGATCAGATTGTACGTGACTTTGGTTTGAATGTTGAACAACAGCGTGCTTTCAAATTGGTGACAAAGCAAGCAATTTTGGATCGTCCTTCTCCACTCCATATGTACTTAGGTGGCCCAGGGGGGACTGGGAAAATGCGGGTTATTCAAGCCATCCAGGAGTATTTCAATCGAGTTGGACAATCACAACGGTTTCGTGTTTGCTCCTTCATGGGTGTAGCTGCCAGAAATATAAGAGGATCAACATTACATGCCGCTCTAAACTTAAATGATAGAAAAGGGTCAAAGATGTCAGCAAAAGCTAGACGCGACTTAATTACCAAGTGGGATGGTGTTGATTTCCTCTTTGTAGATGAGGTTTCTGTCGTCGGCCGCAAATTGCTGGTATCCATTCACGAAGCATTGTGTATCGTGAAAGGTATTGACTTACCATTTGGTGGCATTAACGTTATTTTCGCGGGTGACTTTGCACAGTTACCGCCTGTGGGCCAATGTTCCCTGTACAGTCGCACAAGGAGTCGTAGAGTATTGAGTGCTGCTGTACAGGTCGATCTGTTCGGTCGTCTATTGTGGTTGTCAGTCGGGGTGGTAGTTCTGTTGACTCAGATTGTTCGACAATCAGGCAGTGACAATGTGGCTTTTGTTGATCTTCTGGGTCGTCTCCGTGTTGGGAAGTGTACTGATAGTGATTATAACCCACTTCAATCAAGGTTATTGAGCAACACTAGGCCTTCCTGGGAGGACGATCAATGGCTAGGCGCACCTTTCATTGTCCCGGGTAATAATGTGAAAGATGCTTTGAATGAGAGAGCAGCAGTTGCTTATGCTCAACAAACCGGTCGTCAACTGCAATGGTATGATAGCATTGACAGTGTAGCTAGGGAACCCCTGGGTGACGAAGAGCTACAATTAGTCCGTCGATTACATTCAGGGGAAACTCGTCAACGTTTAGCTCGGTTGCCACTTGTCATTGGTATGCCTGTGATGATCACACAAAATTTTGATGTCGAGTCGGGCATTGTGAATGGATGTATAGGAACACTCATCAGTGTGCAGTATACAAAGGATTCGATGGATAGGCGTCATGCCGTGTCATGTGTGATACATACTCCATCAACTACGGGACAACCTTTACCCCATCTGGAGCCTTACCATTCTGTTGTTATGGCAGATAGTGTCGAGGTGTGCGTCCGGCATCCATTTCATGGAGGTGTTATTAAATTCACACGCACACAACTACCCGTTCTGCCAGGTTTTTCAATGACAGTGCACAAATCCCAGGGTATGACAATGGATAGGGCTATAGTAGACTTGGAAAGTTGTAAGGGTACTGAAGCACCCTATGTTATGTTGTCTCGTGTAACGACATTGCAGGGACTTTTGATTTTACGACCATTCGGGATAAAGCATATCACTTGTCGACAAAGCGAAGACATCAGGTGTGAAACCCGTCGTCTCGAAATCCTGAACTTATTGACGTCGATTCACACATCCACTGGTCCCGAGCGTGCATTCGCCGAGCATAAATTGACTACTTTAATTGGTGAGACATCCTGTACTGTAACGGTGTCGTCTGACACTGTTGTGGAGTGTATGCAACATACACAAGACCTTTCAACAATTTTGGTAGACATGGAGCAAACCATCACCAACCATTGTTGCCCCTCCGTCGAACAGGCCAGCACCCGTCAACGTCCCGTCCAGAAGCGAACGTTGAAATGGAGGGCGGAACAAGATCCTGAAGATAGCGGCCGGCAGGTTCAGCGCACAAGAGGTGACTCCACAAAATGATCGTTGCTATGCACTGATTCTAAACAACGCAATTCATCATAGTTTCTAAAACTTAATTTATCCTTGGTGCTGTCTCATATGTGACATCTGCCGAATTATGTCGACGGCACAAAGAATGTCTCACTTGGACGATCCTTGCCAGGCAAGTACAAAAAGTCCAGCTTCATCACGTCCCCACCTGCTCGTTGCTCACATCCCCTTCACATTCAGCTTGCAACCTACATTCTCAGCTCATTTACGCAGAAGCAACAATGACATCCGCTCATACTGCAGTTAACGTTTACGACAGCATTTACAACAGTCTCCTCTCAATGCCTGGTCGTCTCGTCTTGGCACGCTCCTCGTACGGCTTTGACTTCACTCAGCGCATTGTTGCAAACAACATGTGGGAGTACCGCTCGCTCCATGGCTCAGAGAACTTCGAGACCATTTTAGTTGGCGAAATCAAACCTGCTATCTGTGGCACTCGTTTCTCGGCCAAAGGGAATCATTACATCGGTTCTCTCCTTAATGTGGGTCTTCCATCTTTCGATTGGCTTGTTATTCACATTCATTACACTTTCGCTAGCCTAACTACATCTACGACAAGACGCGGGTTAAGAACCTTTTCATCCTTGCTAAACCCTGTGATGCGACTAAGCACTTTAGTGATCTGTGGGACAACCAGATCGCGACTCTTTGTGAGATTATAGAACAAGACAAAGTAGAGCTGGAAGGAAAAGTGCGTAAAGTCATGACCACCGTTTCCAACATTTAACTAGGATCTACATAGAAAATCCAGATCAAGGAGTGGACTACACGTGTGGGTTCTGACGATACGGGATTGCCTGATTACATTGCGGTCGTAACTGAACCCATGTACACGACGGTGGGTGGAACACGTGCTGCTGAGACATGCGCCATTCCGTTCAAAAAGAAGGCCCTTGGCGAGCGTGCTGTCACCAGGAATGCATCAACTTCTAGGATGCAGGACGTGAACCACAAGAACGACACAGACCAAGCTTTGTTCCAGGATATCGACATTGACGACATGGACAGTCAAGGGACAAGTATCTCTGAAGACGGAAAGATGGTCGCGGATGAGACGAACAATGCGAATAGAAGTGAGTACATGTAAAATACCATGCACAGATTCTGAGAACGTTCGCTAGTCACTACCAAGAACGTGTATCACCCATCCATCTTGCCTGATTATGGAGGCGATCTCTTCAAACACATGAGTGTGAAACTCCGGCAACTAGATTTAAGGAATGTCGAGGACCATCTCATCCACCCTGAGGAGTGGTACTCTGAACTACGCCAAGGGACGCTCGTCATGGTACGTGCAACTCTGCAGGTCTTTAATTGGGAT
>JBBPJO010000069.1:0-35714 GCA_038088815.1 Boletus nobilissimus | reverse complement strand
GATAAGATCACGTGGTTAGGGATGAGTCAGCGATAAGAGAAAAGAAATATAGTCCTGGGCGAGGCTCGAACACGTAGCAATAGTAGTACAAAGAGAAGAAGGTAGAAGGAAAGAGTAAATCGTAACACTCAATCCCAAACAGCTCCTCTAACAAGACATCAATCTGAAAGTGAAAGAACCGTGAAGCAGCATAAGAGTCATTAGCAATTTGACACAGACAGGTAGTTGCATCCAGCCCACTAGTATTGTTGAAGTTGTCCAAGTCGATGTCTGAACTGGCCAGTACTTGCACAATCAGATCATGTATGTCAGAAGGGTTGATTGTAATCCATAGAGATGGTGGACTTTTCAGGATTGTCATCCCCAAAATGAGTGAATGAATGCCTTTAAGTCATATTGTCAGTCAATGATAAAGTTACCATGATCATCATGCAATTCTCACCTCGACATGATTCATCAGTAGCCATCACCCTTGAATGAACAGCACTTGTGTGTCTTTTCAGAGCTCTTACCACCACACTGGATATAGGTTTTGTTGAATAGTAAGTACTGTATGGTAGTCAGTACTAAGGTAGGTAGCTATGAATGCATGTGTACCCACCTCAGTGGTTGGGAAACCAGCTGAGGTGTCTAACTACAAGACGAAAACAAATGTACTACGTGATTAGTAAGTGGTGGCTGTATGACCATACTGTATGGAATACATCCAACAGGTTTGCCTTCCTTCTCTTTTTGACCTGACTGTATGAGGGTTTGCACATCAATCTTCCTAATCTCTTCTTTGTACTAATGAAAATCTGGTTTGCTAATTTGCAAACATGTCAATCAACAAACATGTTGTTTTTGAGGAGTGCTGAAAACCTGAAAGACAAAATGTATGTCAAGTCTGAAGCATCTATCTGCATAACACAGCGCCCATCAAACATGTTCAGCATAAGACAGCTTCTTCAGACGATCTACTTCAAAATCTCCTTGTCCATATGGAAACAGGCAAGGAAAAGCCCCAAGAAGATGATTAGGATCATCCTCATTTCCTGGTACCAGTCCTCCCACATCAGTTCATCATGGGTATTCATTTATGAAATTCTGCCCTTGCCAGACAAAATACTTTTCATCTACTCCCTTTGTCATGTTCTGCATTGCGCATCCAAGCAGTTCATCATCTTTAACTTTAGACATTCCTGGATCAATAACGCCATTAGCAGATAAAGGAATGATGCTTGCTTCCACTAATTTCATTTAACTCTTCATCTTCTTCATCTATCACATATCCACCACCCTCCCCTTAGATGATAGCATTGTTTGGCAACTCTTTGATTACAGCCAACAGCTGAGCAGGCATGGTATTCTCTGGTAAGAGCGATAGTTTTTCTTCTGAAATTTGTATGTGTTCATAGAATGGATTGTTATTCTTCATGAAGACCAATGCATCATGGACACATTGATGACTAACCTGCAGAAAGCTTGGTAAGTACCTCTCTGGAATGTTCTTTGCACTGACCAAGGTAACTCCTATTGTGGCAGCCAAAACATTTGGATGATGAGGTAACAAGTTGCCTTCAATCATGCTAGCAACTTCAGCAGCATTTATGTGGTATGATGTAACATTTCTCTGAAGAGCGCTGTTAAACATTTGACTAGAAGATGTCTGTGTTCCCTTCGACCGTGGATAAAGTTTGACAATGTATGATGCTGCATAGTAATGCAAGATAAGGACTTGCTCTGGGAGAGAGAGTAATGAAAGTTCAGGTGGAATGATACCAAGCCAAAGATTGTTTGCCAGAGCATTCGAGGGAAGTTTACCTGCCTTAACATCTTTGAAGCAACCATGACAGATGCGTCCACAACATTCGCCATCTTCCATGCTAACCACTTCTTCATACAGCAACATTCCAAAGTATAGGTGTTGGTCATGATGTGCATGCCAAGGGCATAAGATGTCTTTATGCACTATTTCCTCCAGTATATGTCAGTCTATCTCTGATTTGAAGAACTCCCCAGCACAAACAGCACAAATGGCCTGTTCCATTTCTTGATTTCCTGTTCTATTGATGAAAGCATTCATTGCTTCATTAGACATGTTATCATCCACACACATGAAGAATTTATTGTCATCGACCAAAGGATGAAAGCGGCCTTCCTCCAAAAAACGGCATCGTTTAAGTCTTCCCTGCTCATTCTCCTCTCTGTTCTTCAATTTCTCTTCATAGGCCTTATCTTAGTGAGATATAGTTGTACTGTGGGAGGGTGTGCTCCATTGATTAGGATCTTGTCAATAATAGATTGTTGAACATTCTGTTCAATGATCTCTATCAGGTGAGACTCTCCCATCTCTGCCTGAGGCTGGTATTGTTGGAAATCGATGATCCGGTCATCAATTGGTGTGCTTTCCATCTGCTTAAGGGTCCTTAGCTTCTTTCAAGCCCATTCCATCTAATTGACTGGATGGAATTTTCCATGTGTAAGCCTTTCCTTTAGACATGCTATCTATTCTTGTATGGGCAAAGCCACCTGCCTTCTGTCCTTCTAGGTGAGATAGGACAGCTAGTACTGCCCTGTTGGAACCTGGCAGAAACACTGGAGTTCTTGGCAATCCATGCCTTAACCTTGGTTCACCATTCTTCAAACTTTCCCTTAGATCTGTTATACATGCTGGGATCTAGGAACACCTTGCTTATTTTGGGCATGGTTGATGATGTGCCTACCCCTGATGCTGTAGATGCCATTACTGTGGCTATCTGTCCTTGTAGCATGCTAATTTGTGCATGGTAGTTTGTTAACATGGCAATATGTCTGTTGTGTTTCTGCATGAACCAATCGAACATTGCTAAGAGTTCTTGTGTGATTGTAGCATCTAACCCATTGGTTCTTAGACTTTGCTCAAATATTCCTCAATTGAATGTGTGAGCCATGATTGATTGAAAGTACTAGATATGAGGAGGGAGAGAAGGGTTTGGTGTAGCTACTCTGTGTATTCTAGGTGCTGCTGGGTGTGGTACTAGACAGGGTTTCCTCTTTGGTTTGAAACACCTATCTCTAGGTCTTAGATTGTTGAGCCACTGAAGCTTGTCTTCAAATGGCCACAGATCCCTCGTATGTTCCTCCCTGATCCTAGTGGCTGCTGGCCACTGTTTTCTCTGCCTTGGTCATGGGTAAGGGGTGGGTTCCCTGTCTCTGACTCTTTCTCTTCTGACTCTATCCAAGTCTGTCTACGAGCCACTCTACAACATTCTGCGGCATGAATAAGGGCAGCAGTTCCTGCAGGATCTGTTGCACTTCAGGTAGGTTGTAGTCCTCATCTAGGTTAACCAAGGGGTGGGGAGAGCAACTAGTGTCTCCTGTGGATTCTCATAGTTCGAAAGGTCTGCTGATGTGTGGCTTACTTCTGCCTGCACTTCCACTACTGGCATTGGAGGGTAAATTAAATCTAATCTGTCTTCTTCTTTGATGGATGTGTCCCTAAACCACTTCTGCAACGCTGATACATGCTCGTTGGGCATGAGCACCAATCCTTCTACTGATGCAATGTAACACACTGAAGAAGACACTAAAAAGATATCTTGAGCTATGTACAATGGATTGAAATCTCTTGGTCATGCTGGAGGGTGCAACCCAAATCTAAGAGTGCTGTGAGTAGTAGGAAACATCTTGGGGCTTTGGAGATCTGCATTCAGTTGTCCACAAGTGAGGTAGCAAGTAAGAATAGTCTTGTCCTAGTGAAACAACCCTATGGACTCATGCTTGGTAAAGCCATACTTGCTAGGTCGCTTGAGACTAGGAAAAGGCCAGAGGATAAGAGAGTCTTAGGGGAGAAAGTTCTGTGGGGGAAACTCCAAGAGGACAAGACTGAGGTCCTCTGGCACTGCATTAGGGGTTTATATACTAGTCTATATGTTTGTACCTATTGTGGTAGTATCTACAATATCCATGAGGCAAACATGAGGTTAGCACTGGTATGATGAAAAGGGTACAGCATCCATGAGGTGTGGTAGGATGGAAGGCATAGCCATACATGCATGATGTGGAAGCATGTAAGTAATGTGAATGAGAAGCATAGATGTGGGAGATGAGATGTGTGTGGTACACGCATGTGTGATAGAAAACATAGGGGCATGTGTCTGGCACATATAGGATAGATAGGGGTTAAAGCGAAAAGAAAATGATAAGTCCCATATATTGAATAGGGGTTAATGGCAATTGTAACAGTAGGTCCATTATGTTGAAGAGTTGTATGCCAGGAATGAAACACAAGCAATGTGGGATGGAGCAGCAGATGTTGTTCATGATAATGGACAAAGAGACTGTTGAAAGGACACATACTTACAGTCATGTGACCTTATATTAAGTAAGCATTACAAAGTGTATATAAGGCTCTGCTGAGTCAGAATATAAATAATTCTCTCTTGATCTGCAACTGCTATCATCTCTGAGAAACCCTTCAGTCCAAAGGTAAGTACCCTATAGTGGATTCCTAGGGATCTCATGCAGCAGCGCCAGATCCCTGCTATTGCAACAGGTTATGAGCCCCAAGCTCCAACTGTGCAGAAATGCTGTTGCTGCTCTAGGTGAACACCTTGGACATTGGCTGTCCTGAGCAGAAATGCTAGACACACCTTGATGTGGCAATGCTCAAGGTGTAACTGCCACCAGACTCTGGATGTAGGGGGTCACTATGACCCTACATTCTGGAAGCTCTAACAATGTTCAGTGATGCAAATGTTTCTTCTTGCTCCCTTCATTGGTACCATGCTGACACATCACCCTTTCAGAACCTACTACCAACCATGAACTCCATTGTTGCCACCATCCCTATGCTCAACAGCACCAACTACCAATGTTGGAGCCAAGAGATGGAGGCAAGCCTCCATGCCCAAGGTTACTGGTGAAAGATGTACCACAGGACTTGCCCCGCCAACACCAACCCAGACGCACAGGAGAAATGGGACAAGAATGATGACAGAGCCCTAGGCTGCCTCTGTCTCCGCCTTGAGCTCTCCATCCTCTCCTGCATCACATAACATGGCATGGGTAAGGCCCAGTACAACAAGGCCTCTCTTGCCTCTGCTTACACTGAGTGGAAGATCATGCTTGGGATTACCTTCCCTAACAACAACCATCCCAGCCCTGTGTTCTCCAAGTTGAACATCTCTTTTGCCCAGCTGGAGTTGCTCCAGCACAAGGTCCCTGATTGTTGATCGAGCACCATGTAGTAGCTCTCAACGCTACTTATAATACTTACTAGTAGTAGTGTAGTTTACCTTATATGTAAATAGTCACATGCCACATGTAGTATATAAGTTAGAACTCAGTCGTCTGAGTTTGAATAACATCTTGTGTTCTTACTACAACTATCGCTTGCAGCAACATCCGCTAAACCTCTTGGTGAGTGTCAGGTATTCCTCTACCACACACCTGTTGCTTCAACAGGTTATGAGCCCCGTCAGTGCACTGTAGTGTGCGTTGAAAGACTGCACCTACGTGTCGCCTGACCTCATTGCTTACCATTGTTGCACCTTCATTGTGCTAGTGAACATCATAAAAAACTGTTCCTATGCACTGGATGGCGCCATGGTAATGAACCTATGCTGGTTTTGCACGCTAACACTGTTGCATTCCAGATATCTTTTACTATGTCGCTTTCTCTTAAGGACACCTCCATCCCCATCTTCAACGGGACCAACTGGCAGACGTGGTGGCCCGCTATGGGTGCCTACCTCCAGTCCACCAGCTCCACTTGGGCCCTCGAGCTCTCCTGTCCCACGGCCCTTACTGCCACGAGTGACAGCGAGGACCGCAACAACTGGATCCAATGGACCAAAGCCAATGACCAGATGATTGGGTTGATAAAGATGAGACTCTCAGAGCCCATCCGAGCAAAGCACGCGTCCCTCGTGGATGCATCTGCGCTCGTGAAGGCGCTCCATGACGAATATGCTACGCCCGGTCTCTCTGGCGTGTACGCCATCTTCAAGGAGCTCCTCGAGCTCTTGATTCCCTCCTCGTCTCATCCCGCTCCTGCCCTTGACAAGGCAGCCAACCTCTTTATGAGGTTGAAGTCGGCCAACTATGAAGTGCCCGATGGCATCCAGGTGATGCTGCTTCTCAGCAAGCTCCCCGCGACCACGGACGCCGCCCTCCAAATGATGATCCAGGCCAAGGACATGGCTGGTAAGCCGAAAACCCCCACCGTCATAGAGATCCACAAGGCTGTGGTCCTGTCATGGGACCAGCGCCTTCTTAGTGGCAAAGGGAAGCAATCTGCACAGGCCAATAAAATATTGGCCGTGAAGCGGAAGGGTGACAACCCTAAATTCCAACAGCAGCAGAAACCCCAGCAGCAGCAGCAAGGGGGGACTAGCGCTGAAGGATCTGGGAAGAAAACCCGGCGAGGCAAGAAGAAGAGCAAGTCGCAGGACGACCACACTCACATCGCCTCCCCCGCCATCATCACCTACACTGGTGGTAAAGAGTGCACCGTTGATCCCCGCGCCCTTGCGCACAGATCTCCTCAGGCATACCAAGGCTCCGGCGGTCCCCCTGCCAATACCCACATCCAAGAGGCTTTCACCCTCGCCCACCGTCTTGAGATCCAACCATCTTCTGAGATGATACAGAAGCTCGACGAAGAAGTGAGCACAGGGAAACGGGTGAGTGAACCAGATTGGATCCTCAGAAATCCCAACCTCATCTACGGTCTGCCTGGTCCCACGTCCGTCTCTGACGCTCGTGATATTCCTGACGATCAGTGCATCGTCAAGATCTCCGATGACAAGGAAGAGCCTGTCATGGCTCCCAAATGACGCAAGAGTCGCCGCTCACGCAGGTGTGAGATAGAACCACCACCCCAGTCCTCTTGGGACACGGATGACATGGTGGACATCTATGGCTCAGATGTCGATGGGGAGATCGCTGACGCGGCTGGGATTGAGGACCCGTCGTGGCCTCGAATGATCAGGCAAGTGATTCGCTCCATGAACCTTACTCGAACTGACATGAATCACTTACATGCGTTGTTTCCAACAAATGTAGTTAATAATTTCATGTTGATGGCAAAGGACAATGTAGATACAAATACGCTTGTATCTACGCACACCAGCATGAATTGAGTTTGCTCTTCGTGCTCCGCTCCTACCAGTTCGATTAATAAGTGTTCGTGTGATCCTTCTAGGAAGTTTTGGATCCTTGATTTGGGTGCTTCAATGCATTTTACCCATGATTGAACTGACTTTGTTGAATATGAGGCATTTAAGCATCATGAACGAATACCCGTCACGACCGCCTCTGGTATTATCTACGTCGAAGGAACAGGTCGAGTACTTGTGCGATGGGAGGACTCTAACAAAACCTCTCAAATAATGGCTTTGTTGAATGTGGGCTTAATACCCCAATCCGAAGTCCACCTCGTCTCCCTGGGTCAACTACTTGCATGTGGTGCAAAAGTCCATGGTGATGACAAACAGATTACAGTGACTTATGGTGATGGCACTACCCTTGCCCCATTTATTCCTGGTCGAGTAGGTTGTGGTTTATACACGATTGAAGCATTACCCTTGAAAGGACAACATGCCCATATGTCACGAACCATCACATATGACATCCTTCATAAATGTCTAGGTCACCCCTCAAAGGAAGTCCTCAGACATGCCAAAAAGCACGTCAAAAGTCTACCTGATGTTGAGATTCCACAGGAAAGCTCCATCTGCGACGGCTGTGCTAAAGGTAAACTTCCTAACCGGAGTTATCCACCAACTGAGCGACGTGCTACATGCGCATTTGAATTGATTCACTCGGACATTAAGTCCTTCCCCATCGAATCATACCATCGGTACAAATATATCATTACATTCTTTGATGACTATACCTCCATGGTGTGGGTCATGATGATGCGCACTAAATATGCTGCACTGACGGCTACCCGACACTTTCTGAAAATGGTGTCCACACAATTTGAAGCAAAAGTCTTAGGATGGATGTCCGATGCTGGGGGAGAATACAAGTCCAGAGCATTTGATGACATGCTCAAAGGGGAGGGAAACCACATTTTTCAGAGTGCCCCTCACACTCCACAACAAAACGGTTGAGCAGAACGATTCATGCGTACTGTAATGGACAAATCTAAGCTATGCGGCATGATGCCTGCATTCCAGATAGTTGGTGGGAATTTAGCATTCTCCACGCTACCCACATCTACAACAGAACACTGCTGCATCGCCATAACTGGCGCACTCCTTATGAGTTGCTACACAAGCAGCAGCTGGATGTAGCACATCTTCGTGTTTTTGGGAGCGCCGCTTATGTGCATATCCCAGAAGATGTGTGGGCTAATAAAATGGCCCCTAAGTCCGAACTTATGGTGTATCTGGGTGTAATGCCGGGAAATGAGTCAAATTTCCTATTCATGCGTTCCCCCAACAACGTCCTATTTACTTCAGGACACGCTATCTTCGATGAATCGCGATTTCCCTGCTGTGCGTCGCATCGCACATGATCTGCTGCACCACCTGTGCCTACTGTCGCTGGTGAGCGTGAGCCTACACAGACAATATCTCCGCCCCCTGCAGACGATGATTATCGACCCAGTCAACCTGCTCTGCGAGTTCCTACTCCTCCTCCCGTCCCTCCTCGCACACCCTCGCCTCACCCAGCTCCGCCCCCTCCTAGTGCGCCTAAGAAAGGTAAAAGGGGAGCTCCGCCAGCGATCCCTCCTGCCCCAGTGCGCCCCCAACGTCAACGCTGTGTACCCACGAGGCCTGGCAATGTGTATGGGGAAGATACGCATCCTGTAGAGCAAGTAAAGGAGATTGAGTGCAAATTGCGCTGGCAAGACACAACTAGGGAACCTGGTCCATCTCGACAGAGACAGCCAGAGCCTGAGTCACCTCAAATGCCAGGCAATCTTCCCGAACATAGTGTGCCGCCCACTCCCGCCGAAGCTCCTGAATCTGACAGTGAAGCTGACCTCGAACGACTATGTCGTGAAGGGGGAGCTGGATTGGCCGCATTTTTGATGTCTAAGGCAATACCACAAGCGCTGGTTTCTGCAGAAACTAAGCCACTACGCGAATGGACATACAGGGACATTCAGACGCTACCCGCTGCAGCACAAGAGAAATGGAAAGCCGCTTGTTGATGTGAGCTAGACATACTTCGCAAGCGAAAAGTCTTTGAACTGGTTGACCCCCCGAAAGGGCATAAGGTTATAGCAAACCGATGGGTCTTCGATGTAAAACCTGATGGTCGTAAACGTGCATGATTGGTTGCAAAAGGTTTCTCTCAAACAGAAGGAATCAACTTCGACCAAATCTTCTCCCTGGTTGTAAGGTTTGAGACTGTGTGGCTTATGCTTGCACTCACTGCCTTAGAAAACTGGCATATCGAAGCACTCGATGTAAGAAATGCTTACCTTTATGGAAAGCTAAACGAGGAAATCTACATGAAACAACCCGAAGGTTTCATAGTCCCAGGGCAAGAGCACAAAGTGCTCCGACTACATCATGCCTTGTATGGCCTTAAACAAGCCAGACTAGCCTGGTGGGAGACTCTCAATGAGTCCATGAAAGAACTCGGCTTTGATCGTCTGAAGTCTGATGCTGGTATCTTCTTATACCGGAAGAAAGGCACCAGAGTAGTGGTTGCCATTGTCTATGTTGACGACGCCCTATTCTGTGGTCCTGACAAAGCCATAGTTGCTGAGGTCAAAGCCGCTTTTATGCGAAAATGGGAATGCAGAGACTTAGGTCCTGCAAAGGAGTTCCTACACATGAGGATCCGCTGAAGTGGCAGCAAGATCATGATTGATCAGTGCGCCTACCTCAAGAAGGTCCTTGAACGCTTTGGCATGCAAAACGCCAGAGTAGCTCCTACTCCCTTACCTCAGGGTTATTACCCCCTTGACTACAATGGCCCAGTTGACCCAGAATTGCGATCTCGCTTCCAACAAGTAATCGGATCCCTATTGTACATTACACTGGGAACCAGACCAGACATAGCTTATGCTGTGACTGCCCTATCTCAGCATGCTGCCAAACCCTCATCAGAGCACCTCGACAAGGCACTCTACATATGCTGGTATCTTCTTGGTACCCACTACTATTCCCTTGTTTTCGATGGAGCCTCTCAGGCTGGCATGATTGCATACACTGATTCCGATTGGGCATCCGATCCTAACACCCGTCGCTCTCAGACTGGCTGGTTTATTAAACTAGCTAATTGCATCTTCAGCTGGCAGTCGCACCAACAACAACGCATTGCCTATTCCTCTATGGAAGCTGAATATGTTGCACTCTCTGATTGTAGCAAACAGGTGGTTTGGTTGCGTTCCTTAATGGAAGAACTAGGATACAAGTTATGCCCAATACCCATATGTGGCAATAACCAAGGATCTATATTTATGGGATCGAACCCTGTTACTGAAAAACGTAACAAACACGTGGACATCAAATGGCACGGTGTTAGGGAGTTCATCCGTGAAGGATTAGTAGAACTATTCTTTATCGAAGGGGCTCACAATCCCGCTGATATGTTCACTAAGAACCTTGGGCATGTAAAACTTGATCAATTCAGATCACAACTCGGACTAGTCTTCTACAATGAACCCATAGCACCTTGATTGAGTGCTCTCTTCACTTATGCGCCTTATACCAGCAGCTAAGCGAGGGGGAGTGTTGATCGAGCACCATGTAGTAGCTCTCAACGCTACTTATAATACTTACTAGTAGTAGTGTAGTTTACCTTATACGGAAATAGTCACACGCCACATGTAGTATATAAGTTAGAACTCAGTCACATTGAGTCCGAATAACATCTTGTGTTCTTACCACAACTATCGCTTGCAGCAACATCCACTAAACCTCTTGGTGAGTGTCAGGTATTCCTCTACCACACACCTGTTGCTTCAACACTGATGACCTCAAAGCCCTTATTACCATTACCAAGCTCCCCAAGTATGTGGAGACCCTCCATCAACAGCTTAATGCTGAGATTGATGCTGACCTGACCAAGACAAAGGTCCTGTCCATGCCCAACCTGGAGCAGGTCCTCACTGCTGCTTGGCAGCATTACCTCACTCACCATCCCCCACCTTGTCAGCAGGCAAACAAGGTCTTCAATGTCTCTTGCCAGCAAGGCAACCCCTCCTTCCAGCAGCAGCAACAGCAGCAGCAAAAGAAGTGAAAGAACTCTTCGGAGAAGAGGAAAGGGAAGAAGTGTTGTTAGGGTAAGCGCTCTGAAGAAGGAGAAAAGAAGCACAAGGAATGCGCTAATGCTCTTGGTGGCCCCAGTCCTCCTGGGTCTACCTCCTTTGCCTTTGCCACTGATCTCATGTGAGGTATGGACCTCCCTCCGCTCCAGTACTTCCTGCCCATGTACTCCCTAGCTCTCCCAGATGACTCCGAGCCTATCATTGACCCTTGTACCCTTGCACACACTGCTGGTGCTGCCCACTATGCCCCCCCCCACTTTCCCTCAGGCCCAAGTGGCCATTTCCCTTGCTCACTGAATTGGGGTAACCCCCACTCCTGAGGTCGTTTGTACCCTTGAGCCCATTGCATCCCGCCGCCACTACTGGTATCACTCGGCCTTTAATGAGGATGGCCCCTTTGGCACCTGAACCCTCCCTCATCACCATGCCAGCCCCTCCATGCCCTCTCTAATAGAACACATGGAAATATCCCAAATCATCAAGATTACCTCCAATTTGGATGACGAGACATTGTGAGCCTTGTTGGGGACATGGAGGTCAATGAATTTGTGGAGCAGTTCTTTGATGATGCCTTGGATTGGTCAGTCCCCAATTTCCTCTGTCCCACACTCACAAGTACTGATGGATTTTTTCACCCCAGAAAATATGTAATCATGTTGTTTGTATACCTGTAGTAGTTGCAATGGACAATACTACTACTGCATTCCCTCTCTCCATGTGTGATAACTGTGAGAACCAGACCAGTAAGAGTAAAGCAAAGCAAAGAGCAGGTGATGACATTCTACCACCTGATATGTGGCTTCTTGATTCTGGTGCTTTGGCACATTACACAAATGACCTAAGTGATCTGGTCAAATACCACCAGTTTACAACCTCTCGGTACTCCCAGACAGCTAATGGCCAAGCAAACATTGTTGGTCAAGGAACCACTATTGTGTGCTTCCAGGATAGACTTGTGCAGTTATCACCAGTCATTTACATGCCAATGTGCACTGTAAAGCTTATCTCAATGGGCACACTCCTAACCGACAAGTGCATCACTGTCAAAATGTGTGACAACCACATTAACATATTTGACAAGTGTTTACATACCACCATCCTCAGCTTTTACTCACATGGGGATACCCTCTATTGGCTCAGGGCCCCTATTACCCAACCACACTTGGACCTTGCATCCCTCACCTCTGTTGATTATGAACTATTTCATTGTTGTTTGGGCCAACCCTCACATGAAGTGCTCTGCGCAGCTAAGAGGCACATTAAGGGCTTTCTGGATGTTGACATACTGTCAGCTGCTCCTATCTGTCCTGGGTATGAGATGGGCAAACAGCCCAATCATACTTTTCCTCATAGCGAGAAGTATGCAAGCACTCCCTTTGAGTTGATTTATTCTGATTTAAAATTGTTTGAAATCGAATTGTACCATAAGTACAAGTACACTGTCATCTTTTACGATGACCTCACTTCCATGGCCTGGTTAATCCTGGTTGGAACCAAGGATCAAACCCTTAAAGCCACTAAACAGTTCCACACCTACAGTGAGCAACAAAACTGATGCAATGCTAACCCTCAACACGGGGTGTGAAGTGCCCCACAGCCACCTATGGGGATTTCGCTTAGGTTTGGTGGAATCAAATACTGTACAAACCCTTGGCTACAAATTGGTCCCTGGGTCATGTGATTTGGCCCAGTGGCTGTGGAGAGATCATCATTTTAAGACACTCATGTCATTGCAACAGTTTTGTTGCTGATCTATTTGAACCTATAAATCATATCTTGCAGCAAGATATTGTGTCAGCATTGAGTCATGTAACACATAAATAGTTCAACATGATGTAAACAAACCTAAATACCATCGCTTTTACCACTTCCTTCACCATGAAATCCCTCTCTATTGACCAACCCAATCAAATCATTGCCTTCTTGAATTTGGATTAATCAACTCGTCATATCTCTGCTTCTACTGGCTTCAACCACTGGACCATCAGTTGTATTCATGCCAAACACTCTCCCAACCTTCCCAAAGCCTCTGGTGGTCGTCCATCCATCATTCCCCCTACTGATACAGTATGCACCATGCCATGCGACTTCTTGGTACTGGAAAGGCTGAAAATGCAGTCCAGATCACCAAGACTCTTTAGGATGTCAAGAACCATTCCATCCCCCCCTAAACCATTTGCCACCACTTGAAGAAAGCTGGTATGAAGGCTGTGGTAAAGCAGAAATGCCCTCTTCTCCCCAAGTGTCATAGAAGAGAGCGATTGGACTTTGCTTTGAGCCATCAGGATTGGACTGTGGATGACTGGAAGCATGTTATATGGTCTGATGAGACCAAACTTAATCACATTGGGTCAGATGGTAGGAAATGGGCTTGGAAAAAGGCAGGGGAAGGCCTTAGTGATAGACTGGTAAAGGGCATAGTTAAGTTTGGGGGGGGGATCAGTGATGTTATGGGGCTGTATGACTTGGGAAGGAGTTGGAATGGCTTGCAAGATAAATGGTAAGATGGATGCTAATCTCTATGTGCAGATATTGGAGGATGAGCTTCAACAAACCCTGGTGGATTATGGGTTGTCAAAAGAGGATATTATCTTTTAGCAGGATAATGATCCCAAGCATACTAGCAGGTTAGCCAGGGAGTGGTTTGAGGAGCATGGATATGAGGTCATGGTATGGCCTGCTCAGTTACCAGACCTTAATCCCATAGAACATCTATGGTTTCTTCTCAAAAGGAGGCTAGCAGAGTATCCTGAGCCACCCAAGGGGTATTGGAACATTGGGAGAGGATTCAGGAGGAATGGTATAAGATTGGGGTGGAGGAGTGTCAGAGATTGATTGAAAGTATGCCTAGAAGGGTTCAGGAGGTCATCAAGGCCAAAGGAGGATATACTTCATACTAACTTGCAACACCCTTAATATCAGCAACAAAACTATTGCAATGACATAAGTGCATTAAAATGATGATATCTCCACAGCCATTGAGCAAAATCACATGACCCAGGGACCAATTTGTAGCCAAGGGTTTGTACAGTATTTGATTCCACCAAACCTAAGCGAAATTCCCACAGGTGGTTGTAGGGCACTTCGCGCCTTGTGTTGAGGGTTAGCATTGCAACAGTTTTGTTGCTCACTATATGTGCACACTCAGTTCAATGCCATAATAAAACACTGGTGCTCTGATGTAGGGGGAGAATACACCTCCAAAGCTTTCACTGAGTATATGCGCAACAATGGCATCCATATACAACAACCCACCCCCTACGCTCATCAGCAAAATGGGTGTGTGGAATGCCTAATCCATACTATTATGGATAAAGTACAACTGATGTGATTACAGGCTTGTCTGCCTGATTTCTACTGGGAGTTCATGGTTATGCATGCATTGCATGTATATAATTGCACCCCATCTGCTCGACTCAACTGGAAGATGCCATCCGAGATGCTCACAGGCCAAAAGCCTACTTTCTCACATCTTTGGATCTTTGGCTGTGGTGCCTACGTCCACATTCTGGTCAAAACATGTGGTAGCAAATTGCAGCCAAAATCGCAATTGATGATCTACCTGGGTGTATCTGCCAGTAGTGATTCAAACTACCTTTTTATGCACCCTAACAACATGCTACATACCTCAGCACATGCCATTTTTGACAAGAGTCTCTTTCCAAGATGCTCAAAGGCAATGGCGAGTCTTCTGACTCTGAATCTATATACCCAGACCTGAACAATGATACAGTTCCCACTTCTCCTGATGTCCCCCCTCATTGCCCAGTACCATGTCTGGCCACTCCACCCCCTCCAAGGGCACCTAGTCCACCTCTGGTTATCCCTCCTTGCTGTCAGCCACCCCCTCCTCCCACTCACTCTCAATGATCACAATGTGACCAACATGTCTCCCTCTGTCCCGGAAATGTTTATGGAGAACATCACAACCCAGTCAAACAGATCCAGGATATTGAGTGTGCCTCTGATTGGCACAAACTTGTAGGAGAAGCACTGGCTGGACCTTCAGATTCACCCATTGTCCCTGGAGGATGGCCTCCATCCCTGACTTCATTGGAAGATGATGTTGAGCACATCACCAGGGAAGGGGGAGACACATTGATTTCATACCTCTGCAGCCATGCCTTCCCACTGGAAATGGAGCAGTCAAATGTTAATTACCATGAATGGACATACCGCAACATCCTTAAACTGCCACAAGATGAGCAGACACTCTGGCATAAAGCCTGCCACGATGAGTTACAAATACTCAAGGACTGAAAGGTCTATGAAATCATGGATCGACCCACAAATAGAAAGATCATAAAGAATCAATGGGTCTTTGATGTAAAAACAAACAGTAGAAAGAAAGCCTGGCTTGTCACTAAAGGCTTCTCCCAAGTAGAAGGGATTGATTTCAATCAAATATTCTCCCCCATCATATGCTTTGAGACAGTGTGGTGCATGCTCACCCTCTCAGCAATAAAGAACTGGTACATTACTGGTCTTGATATCCAATCTGCCTATCTATACAGCAAACTGGATAAAGAACTCTATATGGACTTCCCAGAAGGCTTTATGCCCCCTCACCTGAAAGGGAAGGTCTTGATTTTACTACACGCCTTATATGGCCTCAAACAAGCAGGATTAGCTTGGTGGAGCAGACTTGACAAATCCATGAAAGAACTCAGCTTCACGCATCTTAAAACAGATGCTGGCCTTTTCATCTATTGCAAAGGCAAAGAGCTTGTCCTAGCGATTATCTATGTAGATGACACCATCTTCTGTGGCCCAAACAAACCTTTCATAGACAAGGTTAAAGCCACTTTTATGAAGAAATGGGACTGTCACAACTTAGGAGAAACATGCAAATTCCTAAAAATAAACATACATCGAGATGGTCAAACTATTAAGATAGACCAGCAAGAATACCTTGACAAAGTCATTGAGTGATGTGGTATGACTAATGCAAAAATTGCCAACATCCCTCTCCCTCAGGGCTACTACCCAGAGAAGAATGATCTACCTGTCCAACCAGAACTTCGGATGTGATTCCAGCAGGTTATTGGATCATTGCTGTATCCCATGATTGGCACAAGATCTGACATCTCATATGTATGTGGTTACCCAACTTGCCCACATGTCTGCAAACCCATCAGAAGAGCATCTCAATAAAGCTCTAAACATATGCTGGTACCTTCTCAGCACCCAAGACTACTCTCTCATATATCATGGCAAATCTGGTAAAGACATTATTGCTTGCACTGATTCTGATTGGGGATAAGACAAAGTCACGTCTCACTCGCAAAATAGGTTTCTACTTGAAATTTGTGGATGGTGTGTTCTTGTGGGACTCACACCTTCAAAAGACCACCACTCTGTCTTCTATGAAAGCTGAGCATATGGCCTTGAGTAACTGTACATGTCAGGCTATTTGGATTCATCAAATGATGGAAGAACTTGGCTAACGCCTTGGCCCCATTCCCATGTGTGGTGACAATCAAGGATCACTCTTCATTGCACAGAACCCAGTCACTGAAAAACAATCCAAACATATTCACATCCATTACCACTTTGTACATGATGCTGTGATGCTATGGAAGCAGGTAGAGCTACTCCCAGGAACTGACAACCCTGTGGACATGTTCACAAAGAACCTTGGACACATCAAGTTCAAGGAGTTTCACTCCCAGCGCAGTTTGGAATTCAACTTGCTGTCCTAGACTATGCAGACTTTTTCATTTACTTTATATTCCTCACTTTTATATCTACATATCTACCGTATACTAGACAAGGGGGAGTGTTAAAAGGAAACATACTTACAGTCATGTGACCTTATATTAAGCAAGCATTACAAAGCATATATAAGACTCTGCCGAGTCTGAATATAAATAATTCTCTCTTGATCTGCAACCACTATCATCTCTGAGAAACCCTTCAGTCCAAAGGTAAGTACCCTACAGTGGATTCCTAGGGATCTTGTGTGGCAGTGCCAGATCCCCACTATTGCAACAGAGACAATGAGCAAGCAACTATGAGATAAGGTACTATGTTATATAAGCAGTAGTGTAGTAGTAGCAAATGATTCTATTCTACAGTAACCAGCTGTGAAGGACTCCACAAAATGTTCCCAGGGACTGTAGGGCACAACATATGCCCCAATGATAAGAATTCAGAACTCAATCCTCCTGCTTGATGAGAAGTACAAGGGTTTCTAATCATGGAGCATCTCACTCCTGTACCACATACAAGCCATGATCAAATGGTATGGATATGGGGTCTCATACATCTCCTGATGGTACCAGGGCAGTACAGATGCCTACTCAAATGGGCGGCAGCAACCCCACATAAAGGGAGCCCTGTAACCTGGTTGGGTCAATTCAACAACCAGGCCACAATGACTGACATTGTGGTGTATGTAGCCACTAATGGTATCATGGTCCACACCACTGATAATGCAGTCTTATGGGCTCATACCACCACAAGAGAGATGGTCAATCAGATTAAAGCATCTGGAGAGTACAGCAACCCCTCCATCCATACTCTCTACAAACCAATAGGGTAGGGTCTGAGGATTGTGTGCCCCAACAATTCCTTGAATCATACAAGAGAATGGTATGAGTGCAAGGCCACATTGTGGGGTCTACTTTTGGAGGAGATACCCTCCATCATCATGAATTTGGGGGCTCAGTTGAAAGTACCCACCCTCCAGCAGTTTGGTGAATCTGCAGTTGCTTATGACCTGATCCCAATCCCAACTAGAATGGACAATGAAAGCAAGATCATCAAGCTTGAAGAAGACAGTGAACTCCTAAGTGGGCCAGTGCCCATGTAGTGTTGAGGGATTCCCCTTTGTCATTAATTTCTAAATTGTTGTCCTTTATGGGCATAACCCCACCTGTCTATCTATCTGCATATGGGACATACCTCCCAGTTTTTTTATTGTTCCTTCTATTATGTTTGTATGTATTTCTGATATCTATTACTCTCTGTACTGTATTTAATGTTTCTTTTTACTTTATATGTTCATTCTGGATCCATTGTTGTATTGAAATAGGGAGGGTGTTAGGGGCATATAACTCCATATTAAGATAGTCCTGGAAGTGGTACATGTGATTCTCATATCACATGCACCCATAAATTTAGTAGTACAAAAGGGAGGGCTATCTTGACAACAGCCCTCAATTAATCCTACCTTACTCTATATATCATGGACAAATCATATATGGTTCACTTTGTCAGTGTGATCTTGAGTAAGTAAGGTACACTACCCTTACACTCAACTCCAACTTGACAGGCAACTTCCAGTCAAATGGTCCTTGCTAACAATGAGATCACAGGAGAGCTGGTCACCCCAAGGAGATCTGGTCATGAGCACTGAGCACCAATTCAACCAGACTGTGATCAAGGAATTCACAATGAGGTCACACTGAGGGCAAAGAGGGCCTCTTAACTGGGGTTTGGCTCTTGGCACCCCTCATGGATTGACTCCAACTCCACATAGGAACATTTGGCTTTGTGGCCACTGGCTCCAGTTGGTTTTTCCCAGTTAGTCGAGTCAAGCCTAGCCAAATCAGGTACAAGTTAAGTTTGTAGTAAACCAAGCCATGTGGTAAGCTGGTAATAGCTGAGTTGAGCTAAGCCAAGCCAAGCCATAGCAACACTACCTGAGACCAGGGCCAGCCACACAGCAAGTGTTGCTAAGATGACAACAGTCAACTCAACAATGGCTTCAAGCTTTGAGACAGGTGGGAGAAGTTGTACAACAATGTATTCTACTGTATGTAGTACATATGGCTGGCAAGGGTGAAAGGAGGTCATAATTTTAAAAAAAGTCTATGCCTAAAGAATGTCATGAACATCAATGACAATTATGTTAACATGGAGTAGCAGCACGTACCAGCACAATACATGATCCTGCAAGTTGCACATTCGCCAGTGTTTTAGCATGAGTGGTGCAGCAACATTGCCCTGAGCCACATAAGCTCAGGAACATGTACAAGGAGAGAAGGCTGGATGGTCAAGGATGGTGGGTTTAGTATGTGTGTAGCAAAGATCTTGTTCAACAATCATTTGAGTCTGAGATGATGATTGTTTGTTTGGTGGTGGTGGAAGAGTGGTTCAAAGTAAACATTTCATGTAGTTGTAGTTGGGAGGATCTGAAAAGGAAAGCATACAGACATATAGTAGCATCTTTGATAGGTTCAGGAAGCTACACAGCTGCTTGACAGCTGTTGTTTGCTTGAGGACAAGTACTGTGGAAATATCAGGAATCTTGCAGTGGCTGATCCAAAGCCAGGTGTTACAGTTTACTGAGGGAGTACACTTTTTCACTTGTTCTTTCATTCACTCGACTCCTAGTCTCGTTCTCTCGCCGTATGTGGTTGTATTTGTAATGGAGTTGTCCTCCATTATACCAGATACATTTTCCAATTCTTCTCTATTTTTGTCTCATACAGCGCCCCGCCTATATATATACTTAGACCTCCTTTCTGTTCTGCCGCAGTCACCTTATTTGGACTTCACCGCCTGCGGCATAGCCTTACTTTCTGACTTGTCATGACTCTTCATGACTTGTACTGACTCTTATGCTGTGCATCGAGTCATACATTTGTGACTCACTATGACTAGAGGTGCTGCACACCATTTCCTTATGTAGGAGGGGCCTACCTCCTGTACTTTCTCTAAGCTAGTTCTACGCAATACCAGCATTGTTTCTAGTCACCTCTGAGTTCAGTGAGCACTTAGTCTGTACCCAAATAGGAGAGACCGCTTAGGCTTTGCATCATCTCAAAGCTCGGCATTCAAACTACAAACTTCACTTGTATCCTCGCTCCTTCCTTCGTCCTAGTTTAAAAGCTTAGTGTCTCAGTATCGCAGCATGCCACGCCGTGCATTACAAAAGAACTAGCTTTTCCCCTTGTCCCTACTCTCACGTAGAGGACACTCCCCACACCCATCATATCCCATCCCTACAGATTCAAAGTACCCTCTGATTCCGACTCTCCCCCTGAAGATCCCACTGTGTCTTCTTTCTGTTCCTCTTCCTCTCTCCCAAGACTTCATCTCCTCCCCAATGAGTACCCTTTTCATCTCCCATTACCTGATAGGTACTCCTTCCCGGAGAATATTGCAGCGTACAGGGAATGACAGAATGCTCTTGTGGAAGTCAACAGGAGCCAAGGGTGGAACTCCAACTACCTCCCTTCTATCTCTGAATTAGCTGCCATCCCTCCCCGCCCCTCTACTCCAACCCCACCCAAATTGCTGATCCCCCCTGACGAGGAAGTCCCTGTAGTTTTCCATGACATTGACCTGGAGCCAACTGAGGCAACATCCCCTGACTTTGACCCAGCTCCAGAAGACAATGATATGGTTTCAGAAATAAAGGCCGGCCTTCCCGAGGGCTCCTCTTGATGGAAGCCTACTTCACTATCAATGACAAGCTTTTCATGGATACGACCAAATGCCTTACATTTCTGAACAAGATCAGGGAAAGACTTTCACTGAAGGATGGCTTATGAAACTGGGCAACGCCCAGATACCGAATGAAGAAAAGACCTTCACACAGATCAGACAGGCGTTCAAGACCACCTTCTCCCCTTACAACATAGCCGCTAAGGCCAGGATCGACCTCTCCAAGCTTCACCAGACTGCCAGAAAAGATTCCGATGGAATCTGGAGCAACGGGTTCACCATGTACACTTCCCAGTTCCAACTTCTTGCTGAGAAATTCGGAATCACCGACAAACATGCTCTCGTGGAGTGGTTTATCCACAGTCTCAGTCCCAAGCTCGCAATGATGATCCTCTCTTGCGACAAGATCCCTGAGGACTACAAGGAATGGATAAAGAAGGCTAGCCAGTTCACCCAACAATTGCAGAGAATTGAAGACTTACATAAGGGTGTTCCTCATATCCCAGCACCCTCTTCCTGTTTGCACTGAGACCTGTACGTGATGGACATAGATGCCATATGCCTATCGCCGACTCAGTGCGCTGAGTATATGTATGCAGAGCAATAAATGCTTTATTTATCATAAGGTTGGCTGTAGGTCCTCCAACCACACCAGATCCAGAACCGACCAGACCTCACGTCCCCACCCAACCACATCCTCTGGACGCACTGCACGTCCTACTTACAAAGTCCCGCAACGATGGGCACGAACCACCACCACCACAGAGGAGGATGATGAACTCTCAGCTTACCTAGAAGGAATGGGTAGCACTGAGAAAGGCACTGTGATTAAGATCCTCAAAACTGCTTTCGGGGAGGGCAGCTCATCTGTGGACAAGGAGGAAGGCTACCAAGCCATGGCTGAGGTAGGAGCAGCCACTTACCAAGAGTGCCAAAAGGAAGCAACCAGGGCAGCACCACGAGCCAGGGCTGTACGGTCTGGACCATGGAACAATAGATTTTCCGCCATTATGCCAGCGGACCTTTGGACAACCACCCCAGAGAAAGACCTGGAACAATCACCAGGCACATACCCCAATGATGTATCTGTCCAGTCAAGGGTGGATGTGGACGCAGCTACTCCCAAGGGTCAAGGGACGGGGCTTGGACTGCAATCTTCTTCTCAAGAGACCGCCATGAGAAACACAGTCAAACATGGAATCAAGATGGTAAGAGCGGTGAGGGAAGAGGAAGAGGCATGTGAGATATCTGGAACCGATCAGGACACGTGGCCTGGAGCAGGAACCGACCTGCCCAACTGCATACAGAGTATCTCCGGTTTCTGCAAAGAGGCAAGTGTGATACATGGACCCAACTACGACACTTGGCCTGGGACTGGAACTAACCAGCATCCCAGAATGCCTGGAACCGACCAGGGTTTTTGAAAGGTGGGAATGGGTCAACATCATACCCCGCCTACAATATTTCTCATAGATGTTCTCCAGTGTTTGTGTCAGGAAGTAACTCACAATTGATCACTACGCCCGTTACTCTCTATCCCCCTGACTGCACTGCATTCAAAAGCATTGACACAAGGGCCCTCATCGACTCTGGGGTAACTGGTTGCTTTATCGACTACGCTATGGTAGTGGCATGCGATATACCCACTACACGACTCAAGACTCCCCTGTGGGCAAGCAACGTCAACGGATCACCCAATAAAAACAGCCTAATATGAAAACAGGCATCGGTGCTAATGCAGCTCAGAGAAATCACCGAACTCCAAGACTTCCTTGTTATTGACTGTGGCAAGGACAAGATCATTCTAGGGCTCCCATGGCTCCGAGATCGCAATCCAGAGATTAACTGGAGTACAGGAACCATTTGTATTCATGATATGGAACTAACCGTACAGAAACGAACAAGGGAACAAGAAGACGTCGCAGTGGAGGCCCATACTATCAATGTCTTCAATAGGAAATGCCAGATGAACAAAATACAGTGACAACGACCTCTGTGGTGGGAGCAAAACATCAATCCATTACTCACGGCAAAGACCAATGAGATTCATCTGAAGGTACCTGACGTGGAACTGACCATGCAGCGAGAGGAGACACTGGGGCTCATAGAATGTGAGGAGGATGACAATGAAGAACCAGCCGGACCCTCTGTTAAGAAAACTACGATTTCGACTTCTCTCGCACAAAATGTGAAGAAGAATAAGACAGAACTCCCATGGGACTTCCAAGATTTTAAGGACATCTTCCAGAAAAAGGACGACAGTCCCCTTCCGCCATACCGGTCATTCAATCACGGCATAGATATAGACAACTCTTTCCAACCCAAGGTTGCCAAGGCCTACCCACTTAACCCTAAGGAGCAAGAGGCATGTAAAGATTTCATTGAGGAACACTTGAAAGCCAGATGTATTCACCCATTGAACTCCCCTATGGCATGTCCCTTCTTCTTTGTCTCGAAGAAGGACAGTAATCTTCGCCCCTGCCAAGACTACCACTACCTCAATGAGCACACCATCAAGAACACTTACCCTCTCCCGCTTATTGGAGACTTGATGGATCAGCTCAAGGGGTCTCAATACTTCACCAAGATGGACATTCAATGGGGCTATAATAATGTCCAGATCAAGACTAAAGATGCCTGGAAGGTGGTGTTCATTACACCCTTTGGCCACTTCGAGCCTCTCATCATGTTTTTCGGCTTGTGCAACAGTCCTGTGACTTTTCAGTTATTCATGGACTTTATTTTCAAGGATATGGTAGTGGAAGGATGGTTGATCATCTACATGGATGATATGTTGATCCATTCTAAGGATCTTAGCAAACATCACCAATGAACAAGGTGAGTTCTAGAACGGTTGCGAGAAAACTGTCTTGGCCTCAAACTAGAAAAATGTACTTTTGACACATCCAAGGTTGAATTCCTTGGGATGGTTGTTAAAGAGGGTATCATTGCAATGGACCCAACCAAGGTTTTGGCAATTTCTTCCTGGGAATCACCGATGTCGGTTCACACAGTCTGCTCATTCATAGGGTTCTGCAACTTTTACCACAAGTTTATTCCAAACTTCTTGGAAATTGCTAGGCCAATCTTGGATTTGACTAAGAAAGGGCAGCTGTGGTCCTGGACACACAAGCAACAGAAGGCTTTTGACCTCCTCTGAAAGGCCTTCACCTCTAAACCCATACTAGTAATGCTGGATACCTCCAAACCATTTTTTGTTATGACTGATGCATCTCTAACGGCCTCTGGAGGAGTTCTGATGCAGAAGGATGCCAACGGCGACTTACACCCTTGCTGCTACATCTCTAGCATGTTCTCACCGGCAGAACGTAACTACAACATTTATGACAGAGAACTTCTAGCGGTTATACATGCGCTAGAAGAATGGTGACACTACCTAACTGGAACCGACCAGCCCATAACTGTGCTCACAGACCACAAGAACATGTGCTACTTCAAAGACCCCCAAAAGCGATCTAGGTGGCAAGCTAGATGGCTATTAATGCTACAGGACTACAACCTCCTGTTCCAACATGTACCCGGGAATAACATGGCCCTGGCGGATGCTCTCTCAGAAAGATGTGTTGGACACATCAGCCAACAATATCGAAGTCATGCTGCTCCCAGGAGAGCTATTTTTAAAATGAATTGACACCGACCCTCAGACTGCTATCGAGCGGTCAACCACCCATGACGACTTCATCATCAGTCAACTTCGCCAGCTCCACGAGGGTACCTCGGGAATCCCCCGTTCTTCTATTCATGATTGGCGATACGATGATGGCATACTCTATTTAAAGGACAGAGCCTAAGTCCCTGAGGCTCACCAAAACGATGTCCTTCACATAATCCACAACTCACCTGCGGGGGGTCATGGCGGTTACTACTGAACTGTTAATCAGGTACAGCATGACTACTGGTGCCTGGGCTCACTTCTTTTGTGCGCCACTTCGTCCAAGGCTGCGCTGCTTGCCAGGCCAACAAAGTCAACACCCATCCCACTGTCCTGCCTCTCACCCCTCTTCTGGTCACTTCCTCCCATCCTTTCCAGTGTTTGTCGGTTGATCTCATCACAGACTTGCCGCCATCCCACAGATTTGATTTGGTTATGGTTGTGGTTGACCATGGCCTTACTAAGGGGGTAATTTTCACCCCAACTCACAAGAGTGCGGATGCCAAGGGCGTAGTGCAGCTCTTCTTTGAAAAGGTCTTTCCCCGCTTTGGACTCCACAATAAGGTTATCTCGGACCACGGTCCACAGTTTGCCTCGGCCTTCACTCTAGAACTAGTGAGGCTCCTTGAATATAATCCGCTCCTCTCTTCCACCTACCATCCACAGACCAACAAAGAGACGGAATGCGTCAATCAGGAATTGGAAACCTATCTTTGGATCTTCTGCCAAGGAGACGCCACCTGATGGTCGGACCTATTGCCAATGGCGGAATTCTGCCACAACTCTTCTGTCCATTCCATAACAGGAAAGACCCCATTTAGCCTGATGCTTGGGTATGAGCTGAGGGCTTACCCATCAATAGGAACCACCACCTTCCTCCCTGCCTTAGAGAAACACCTTGGAGACCTCGAGGAGGCTCACAAGGAAGCCACCGCCGCCCATGAAAAGGCACAATGATACATGCGTGAACGAGTCACATCCAAATTCAAACCATGGAAAGTCAGAGATAAGGTATGGCTCGAGGGCCGTAACCTGAGACTCCACTACCCTTCTCAAAAACTAGCCCCTTGACATGAGGGACCATTTGAAATTTCACAAGTTATTTCACCTGTTTCATACAAACTCTAACTGCCCAGAACGTGGAAAATCCATAATGCCTTCCACACATCACTCTTGACTCCCTATCAGGAAACCACTAAACACAGACCAAACTTCATTCCACTTCCGCCGGACATAATAGATGGAGGAGAGAAATTTGAAATCAAACAGATCTTAGCCCATTGAGGCTCCACTCGACACTGCCACTATCTAATTTCATGGAAAGGATACCCGTCCTCCGAAAACACCTGGGAACCCGAGTCCAACTTAGGACATGCTGTGGACCTCTTGGATGAATATAAGGCCAGGGATCTGATCGCCTTCCCCCCTTAAACCCTCAATTCCTCACTTGCTTTCGAGTTGAGCCCTAGCTCCTCCATTGTCGTCGCCATTCTTAACAAACTCTTGATGTCCTCCTTGTTGCTTAATGTAGTACCCTTTCAACTACCAGTCTGCATCCACCATCTCCCAGACCACTCCCGACAAATCCTCTTCACTTCCACATTGGAGAACCCCGCTATCGCCCATGCCTTATTGTGCCTACCCTCTTATAGAGACAGCCTGATTCTCCAATCTTTGGGAATCATCTTTCATATGTACACCACAGGATGGACACTCCATGCCCAACTCTTTCCAGATGGGACCCTGCCTGTCTATGCTGCTGCCATGGAACAGGCAATCCACGCCTCTAGAGACACCATCCTTGATGCCTTCCATGACCACAGGTTCTCCAATGTCCTCACCGCGGTACATACCCCCTTGTTCATGCACATTCTGTGACACATCGTCAACACTCTCCCCACCCATTTATGAGCTTACTACCTGGAGAACAACCCAGATCATCCCTGGGACAGCAACACTTGGGCCAGAAACCCAAGACAAGTTGTCTGGGATGATGACTCCACCGTCACCCCTAGCTCCCCCTCGACCCCCGACTCCACATCCACAGCGCCATTGCCTGTCCCACCTCCAAACCCTCCCACAGCTAGCAATGATCCTGGAGCTGGGAGTTCTGGCACTGCTCCAGGACTTAGTAGCAATACTGTTCCCAGATCTCTTGCCACTCTCCCCACAGACCACCCCAACATCCTCGCTTTCCTTGCTACTGTACCCCTCCTCGGACGAGGGACCCCTACCCCAGAGCCCGAGCACATACTTCCCACTCAAGAACACCCCACCACTCCAACACCCTCCTGTCATCCTCATGGATTCGAGCGAGGTAATGCAACTGTTGCGTTCGGACTACCCAGCTCCTCAGCACAAGCTGTGGGCAAACGTCCTGAGGGGCATTGAGGAAAGCTGCGACAGGCAACTCTGTTCCCCACCTCCCATCGCTATAACAAGGACTTCGTGGCAACACCATCGCCATCACCAGGATGTTCCTCCCGACCCATTGACGTAGACACTATCCCATCAATGCCACCCACTCCCTCTCATCCGACCCTTAGCCACTGTTTTGTCTGTGGCCAACAGGGGCATCAGCGCAGATTGCGGACGTTATGAATGCCCCTTTTGTCACATGACTGCCCTGGGACACATACAGGCCTACTGCCCTCATTGCCACTGTCAACTTTGTGGAGAGTTGGGACACTCAGAAGAGTTTTGCCCAACCCAATGTAATCCTCTTGACAACTACGACCTGACAGACTCAACGAGGGAGATATGGATTAGAGGTCTCGCAGGTGCTTCGACCATAGGAGGGAGGTAATGTTACAGTTTACTGAGGGAGTACACTTTTTCACTTGTTCTTTCGTTCACTCGGCTCCTAGTCTTGTTCTCTCACCATACATGGTTGTATTCGTAATGGAGTTGTCCTCCATTATACCAGATATGTTTCCCAATTCTTCTCTATTTTTGTCTCATACAGCGCCCCGCCTATACCTATACTTAGACTGAAGATGGATAGTTGAGGAGCAGTTGAGACCAACAAGAATATTGTGTGATTGAATTTCACCATGTACATGTTACAGTTTACTGAGGGAGTACACTTTTTCACTCTACTCTTTTGTTCACTCAATTCCTAGTCTCGTTCTCTTTACCATATGTGGTTGTATTCGTAATGGAGTCGTCCTCCATTATACCAGATACATCTCCCAATCCCTCTCCATTTCTGTCTCACACGGCACCCTGCCTATACCTATATTAGACTTCCTTTCCATTCCGCCACAGTCACCTTATTTGGACTTCACTGCCTGCAGCATAGCCTTGTATTTTCTGACTTGTCATGACTCGCTTCGACTCTTGTGCTGTGCACTGAGTCATACTTCAGTGACTCACATTGACTTGAGGTGCTGCACACCATTACCTTATTTAGAAGGGGCCTACCATATATAAGGGTGCTCTCTCGCCCTCTGTATTTTTCCTTTAAGCTAGTTCTACACAATATCAGTGTTATTTCTAGTGACCACCGAGTTCAGTGAGCGCTTAGTTCATACCTGAATAGGTGAGACCACTTAGGCTTCGCATCGTCTCGAAGCTTGGCACTCAGACTACAAACTTCACTCGTACCCTCACTCTTATCTTGTCCTTGTTTGAGCTTAGTATCTTAGTATCGCAGCACACTATGCTGTGCATTACAGTACATAGCCATGAGAGTGAATGTACTTGAGCTGTGATAGCTGAAAGGATTCAAGCTGAGTTAGACTGGGTTGAGTTCCCATGAATAAAAAATATCTACTAGCTGATTGCCTATGTGTTGCATGGTAATGGGGTTAAATCTCCCATGCAGTGCAATGAGGTGTTGTAGAGATGGACCCAAGAGATTAAGGACCAGAACATTGAAGTTCAACTCATAACTGAACCAGTAAACATGTGGTCAGCATGAATGCTTGGATCAGAACTGGGGTAAAGTCATGTGAAAGTTGACTGCTGCAGCTGGTCAGCACACAGAGGATAAACTCAGGAGCATTGTGGAGACCATTTGCTTGTTTGATCTCAAAGATGGCAGTGACAAGCATGCTGATGAGTTCAAAGATAAATATGCTCTAATCTGTATACTGTACCTTAATATAATCCATGCATATTTTACTAACACATTGCATTCAGAACTGCCAACATGTCCCAATATCATGTTCATTGCCTATTGCTTCCTTCCAGATCTGTCTTTTTTTCTACTGTTTTTTCAGAGTGTCATTTCAGTGGTTTCTGATTTGCCCACATGTGATTTTCATCCCACTTGTTCATTACTTAAACAAATAGCATTTACTTAGTACATGTTTGAAATAGAGTATTTTGTCTGCTACAGTCAAGTGTTTAAGAGTATGATAAGCAAATAAAAGTAAAATCTCATAAGAGAGACTTACTTATGTAAACAACTTATTTTTACTTGGCCGGTTCAGTACACCAAGTGGAGATAAGTGTTAGATAAGCAAGGTTAAGTAAGTTGAGGATTTCCTGATGTGTCTAAAGAAGATGTGGCTGGGAATGGGTTGCAGGCAGGGGAATTTGGTGGATCAACTTTGGAAGTCGAGGCATCTTGATCCTGAGACTGAGATGAGGAACCATGATGGGTGGATTGAGCATGGGACTGAGAGCACAAGGCCAAATACTGTCTTTTCTTCACCAGAAGCCTGCAGCAAACCTTGCTCTTGTAGCATTGCCCACAAGCTTGGCTTTCAATGGGAGCACATTGCAGCTGACACTTTATGCAGTGCTCACATGTGAGGGAGCTGGTGGATTCAGGTTGAGGGGATGGGGGAGGGGGAGTTGGCACCCTGTTCATTGACTTTATACAGCTCCTGGCATGTGTCATGTAACTGGGGGCCTTAGCTTGCAATATCTATCCCTTTTCTCTTCTCCATCCCTTTCCTTAGTTTTGTCTTGCTCTTGTGCCTTTTCCTTACCCTTGCCATTGCCTGTCCTTTCCTCTTTGGTTTGATCTTGATTCCCTAAGACTGGTTGTCTTTTGTCTTTTGTCCTCTGGTCACTTCATGGTCTGTGGGTTCTTGTAGGCCTTTGGCCTTACCCATACCCTTGTCTGGCCAAGTCAAATGCATTTCAGCTGGCATGGTATGTCACCCCTTGCTGCCTTCCTTGGTATAATGGTCAACTTGCTGGCTGATGTCAGTACCTGTTACAGAGGGTTCATTGCTGGTGGGCTGGAGAGGTTTGGAACACAGTGTACTTGGAAGTGTCATTGAATGTGCCGGAGATGGGGAGGCAACAGGTTGGATCAGGGCAATGGCTGCTGGGTGAGGAGCATTGCAAGGGAATGTGATTCAGCTGGGAGATTCAACTCCCATCTAGAAGTGCTGTGATCTGGGTGTTGATGTGTTGGGGCTAATGGGCAAGAAGGGTGGTATGGATGCTTGACCCTACAACCAAGGATGGTCTCATCAAGCACTGATATTGCTGTCCATGATGACCTACCACAGGGGCCATTTGCCAGGCATCATTGGTAGGTGGATGTCAAGTGAGATCAAAAACCAAGGAATGAATATTCCCTTGGTCACAACAGCATGCACCATGTTCTGGAATATATCAAATTATTTCTCCAATAGAGATGCAAATAAGAGCTTATTAGTTTTCTTGCTAACTATACTATAGCCTGATCCCATCTGGCCTACATTTTCACCAAGCTACTGTGGGGTAACACGAGTCACTCAAATATCTTCTGGACTTCTTCAGCACATTTGTCAATTAGATTTTGCATGATTTGACCCTGAGAAGAGAACATTCTTGGGTAGGAGAAGGTTTGGATGATGGGAGGAGATGTAGAATGATGGATGAGGAACTTGTGGGGTAAGATAAGCATTGTTTTACCAGTGGACTTGCCTTTATTATTTCACATTTCAGGTGTGGGACTTCACTGACATTGGCTGCACTGCCAAGCCAAGCTCAGCATCATGGTAATTACACCTTATCACAAAGCATACAAACAGCACTACATATACCATGTCTAGTTTGTGATTTTGATGTGATAAGAAAATGAGATTTGATTTATACTGAAGAAACTACAATGATTTGTGCCAAAGGCACAAACAGCCAGGTAAAACAACCTAGTAATACATACATGAACTACTATTTACCCACCGGCATGCCATTGTTGCCATCATCTTGCCACTGCCACGGTGGTGGTGGTGGAGACACATTGTCGTCATCTCACTGTGGTGGTGGTAGTGGTGGCAGTGATGGGGACACATTGTCGTCATTGTTACTTTGGTGGCATGGGTGGTGCTACTGTGCTGGTGCCATCACTGTTGTCTTGCCATGGTGGTGGTAGTGGTGGTGGGGGGACACATTGTCATGTTGGTGGCATGGGTGGTGTTACCATGCCAGCACTATCATTGTCATTGTCTCACCGCACTGGTGGTGGGGATGCATCATCATCATCATTGTTTTGATGGCATGGGTGGTGCTATCATGCCAGCACTATTGTTGTTGTTGTCTTGCCACAGTGGTGGTAGTGGTGGTGGGGACACATCATTGTTGTTGTTGTTTTGGTGGCACAGGTGATATTACCCTGCCAGCAGTGTCATCATTGTTGTCTCACAGCAGTGGTGATAGTGGTGGTGGGGACACATTGTTGTTGTTGTTGTGTTGGTGGTATAGGTGGTGCTACCATGCCAGCACCAGCACCATCATTGTTGTCATTTTGGTGGCACAGGTAGTATTACCATGCCAGCGCCATCATTGCTAACATGGGAGCATGGTTCTGGTGAGAAGATGAGGGCAGGGTGCACCATTGTCATGCATCACATCATCCAGTAGTGATGTGATGCTACTGTGCCAGCACTGTCATCATTTTGTGGCAGTGACAGTGACATGTCATCATTGCTGTTTCAGTTGCATGGGTTGTACCACCATGCTGTTGTTGTTGTCAGGTGAGGGTGATGTGTGCCATTGTCATGTGGGGTGGTGGTCACAGTGTCGCACTGTCCAGTGGTAGTGGTAGTGGTGGTTGAGGTTGTGTGGTCAGTCAGTCAGTCAGTCACACACCAGTCAGTCATGCTGCAAGTGGATGATGGGCTGAGATTGAAATGCCACATGGTTTGTGTCAAGCAAAAAAAGAAAAAATGTGGGCTAAGTGAAGTAAGTGAGAAAAGTGTCAGATAAAATTCATAAGCCCTTACACACACCCCATTCTCCACTCACTTTAAGATACATAGAATGTATAAAGAACAGGACAGAAAATGATCAAGCCAGTAGTAAGATCAATGGAGAGGATATGAATGTAGAGGCAGTGAGAGAGGAAGTTGTGGACATTGTCAAAGAAATCTGGATTCTAGACAATGAAGAAATCATGATGGATGTATGCCATTTCTGACTTGTCATGGTATCCCGCATTGAAGTACTAGTAGTACACAAACATGAACTCCTACACATTGACATAAGTACATTGCTACATAGTATGTACACAATTTGCAAAGTACTTTGAGATAGTGTCACTAGTCCAACTGTATGTCAATGGGAGAGGATGTATGCATATCTGCATGGGTTGTCAAAATTTGAATGTGGACTCAAACAATTTATGATCACTTGCTGCAAACAGGTGAGGGTAGTTGGGCACCTCACACATTGCACACTCGAATGCGACAGGTATACTACTGTTTCAAATTGTAAGATGTACACGCCCAAGAAGATGATCCACTGCACACAGGTCCTCATGTGCTTTCTCCAACACAAGGTGGTTATATTGAAGGGTTAGAGTATTGCGATGAATGATTTGGAGCATGAGGTCCTTTCATATGAGCTGCACTTGTCAATCAGCACATGCAGTTGCAAGTAAAAGATATGCTTCCATGGAGTTGTTGGGTGGGGGGACTATAATATCTATTTCCTGTGATTCCTGCTCTGAGGCGAAGTTGCATCATACACATAAATGAGGAAATCCTACTCACCAGCATATTTGTGTCCAACTTCACCTCCTCACCATCCTCACTAAAATTGCCTTCATATTTGGGTTCACCAGAGCCATCTGCTGTGGTAAAAGGATCTGACAGGTTGCTAGTGGGTACAAGGTAATGACTGGTGGTGTAAATTGAGGAAATGGTATTGCCATGCAGGTCAGGGTAAGGAGAGAGGTAGAAAATGTTATTGGTTGCTTGCTGAGGCGAAATGGCTTTTTTGCCCACTTGAGTGTTGTGTATGTTGAAGTGGGATGCCATCATGATTTGAGACAGATGCAAAGGTACTGAAGTGAATATGAAGCCTAAAGCAGTGCCCCCCATACTTATTACTTAACACTCTCTACTCAGCACACTATATCCAAGGTCACACTTCCACATGCCCCAGGCAAAGATTTCTTGCAGTAATCCAAAGACTATCAGTTGTCCTCAATGTGGCAGAAGATTTTGCACCAAAATGAATGTTCTTCAACACATGAACCAGCTGCAGGGTTCTTGTAAGTCTGTGCTTTGGGATTTGCATAAGGAATGTGCTCATTGGTGCACTTAACCAACCCCTGCAAATAATTCTCCAGGCCCATCTGTTGATGAACATAATCACTCTCCAAGTCCCAAGAGGTATATACCCTTTGATAAAGATTAAAGTCTCCCATCTCCAGAATTGCCCAGGGCTGTGCTGGACATGCCAGATTTTGGAATGGATGCCCCAGAAGAGGATGCACTCCCTGCTGGTAAATGCATGGAGAGTTATAAAGGTTGCAGCAAGACCTTTATGGACACTTTCTAGAGGACCAGTATGCCAATGAGAGACAGCAAAACTTGTACTTCCATTTTGCATCATGCAAAGAGTGGCAGTTTGCTTTGTGGCTGCTACATTCCAGGCTAAGTCTGACTACTATTGATTCTTTGCTATCCCTTGACCTGGTATGTCATCCTATCTCCCTTTTTCAACATTCCTCAACATGCAGTGAAGGGTTCCTTGAGAGTGTTGAAAGCAGTTTGCTGTGCTTCTGTCCATTTGAAGGGAGTTTCTTTCTTAGTAAGATCATTGAGAGGGCAAGCAACTTGTATGTAGTCTTCAATAAAGTGACAGTAGAAGTTGGCTAGTAAGGAAACTTCTAACTTGTGTACCAGTGGTAGGTGTGGGCCAATTGAGTACAGCTTTGACCTCATCTGTGTTCATTTTGATTCTGTCAGGGGTAATAGTTATCCCTAGGAATTCTACTTCTCTGACCTGGAAGAAATATTTCTCTGGTTTAACAAAGAGATCATTTTCTTCTAAGTGGTGAAGCACTTCAAGTACTATCTTGTCATGCTCCTTTTAGGTACCAGTCTTAGTAAAGATCATGAGATCATCGATGTAGACAACACAGACATCTGTCATATCAGCAAAGATTTCATTTCATTCATCATGGTTTGGAATGTGGTGGGAGAGTTGCAGAGACCAAAGAACATAACCAGAGGTTCAAAGGCTCCTCTACGACAAACAAAGGTGGCTTTTCATTTGTCTCCTTCTTTGATGTGAATGTTGTTATATCTCCAGCAAAGATCCATCTTTGTGAATAGCCTAGATCCTTTGAGCTTGTCTATAAGCTACAAGATGTGGATAGTTATTCTTAACTGTATGCTCATTTAGATATTGGTAATCTTGTACCATGTGTTTCTGACCATCCTTCTTTGGGACAAAGAATATGGGGAAGGTCTAAGGTAATTTGGGAGATCTGTTATATCCTTTTCACAACTAATCATCAATGAAATCAGTTACTTCTTGTTGTTCCTGAGAAGAAAGAGGGATTAGTTAACCTTTCTTTGGAGCAAAGTATCTTTCAGATGTATGGCATGATCCCAAGGTTTTCTAACAGGGTGTCATTCCAATCAAAATCTAGGTCAATGGTGTCAACATCCATGGCATTAGGATGGCAATATTTTGATTTCTCTCTGTGTCCAAAGATAAGATCAATAGATTCCTGAGCATTTCCAACCTCAGAAACTATCTGTATGAGTGTGGCAATATCCCTAGTACATTTCTTTTCTCTAATGATCCATGCAAGGATACAAGGTTTCATAGCCTTCTTAAGTACAGTGCAAGCATATGATCCTTCAAGTTCAGCCATGTTATACAGAGATTTGAACTTGGTGATGAATGGTCCTATCATGGTATCATTTTGGTGGTATTGATCTAACTCTCTGCAAGCCCAATCTTTTTGATTGGCATGGTGAAAGTTTGCCTTCAAGTTGGGACCATAGATAGATGGGTCCACTTGCTGAGCACCTCCCAGCAAACCTTCCTGTGGTGGGTCCTTTGAGTGGTGATAGGACTGCTTGGACAGCAGTGTAAGATCTGGCGGGTATAGCTCCTGCATTTAAGCATAACTAAGCTTGCATCTTAGCCCACCATTTATTGAATTTGGCGTGGCTTCCATCATAGTCATCTGGATCTACAAAGATCTCTACTTTGCGAGAGAATCCACCTCCAGAGGTAGATCCTATATTAGTGCTAGTGCCTGGTGTTGGTCCTAGGTTCATGAGTTACACTTCAAGTGTGTCTTTCTCATTCTGAAGAGCTGTGATTCATTGGGTGAGAGATTTAGAGCTGGCTGCAAGCTCTCAGTAAGTGTTGATGCTCATGGTCATTATATTTACAATAGTGTCCATTTTTTCTTGTGTTTGAGCCATGCTCTGTGAATTGAGCATCAAGTGAAGGTTGTGATATGTGGTTTCAAGTGGTGACAACATGGTTACTTAAGTGGGGTAATTGAAATTATTGGTAGATTTGGTGTCATTGTCTAAGTAATTGACTAGATCAGTTCTGGTGCCTGAGATCTAGGTGGTACAGAAATTGGTCTAGTGATTGGTGAGAGCAGTTCTCCTCTGTGAGCAGCAGTCTCCTATGCTCTGAATACTAGTAGCTGAGCCTGACAACAGCAATTAGCATTCTGTTGATGAAGTATTTGAGTGGCACATTGCAGATTTCTTATATGTTCACATGCTTGTTCAAGATTAGTGGCACATGGTGTTTGGTAAATGACCTCTTCACTATTTACTGGATTTGGCTCAGGGGCACAGATCTTGATGTTTTCAGGGAGCTTGTCTATTTGGTAATGGTAGACCTTGTAGCTAATATGGATGGTAGTGTAAAGGCAATTTGAGTGCAGAATGACAAACAACAACAGTTCTGAGTGTTCTGAGTCTTCCAATCTTGGAACCTCTATTCCGGAACCACTTCCGGAACTGTGCACAGAAGTGCTGGAAGTGTAACACCTTATTTCCTTAAACCTTATAACCTTCCTTCAGGGTTATCACAGCAATATTGTAGGTCACATAATACAAGTATACCACCACCCAGTACATACAGTGACTCCAAAAACCCTTTCGATACTAACCTGGATGGTGGTGCGCGAAGCGCACCACCAAGCACTGTGGGAATCATGCTTAGCCTTGGTGGGGTCATAAATAGTACATACTCTTGGCTACCAAAATGCCCCCTAGGTCATGTGATTTG
>JBBPJO010000068.1:0-36085 GCA_038088815.1 Boletus nobilissimus | reverse complement strand
ATTCCATGCATTTAATATGTTACCTGTACAATCTTAATAAATAATTTATTTTATAGGTAATAAGTGTAATACTAATATTACATTAATATTTATTATTTCATATTTTAATTACCCCTCCTAAAATTCTGTAATTTAAAGGTAGAATATCCGATCTCTTAATCGGTAAATATCAGTTCGAATCTGGTAAGAATTAAATTTTAGGTGAATTAATTCAATGATTACAATGGAATAAGAGAGTATAATCATTAAAAAAATTTGAACAAATAAATTGGTAACTTATGATTTTAAAATTCTAAAGGTAGCAAATAGAGCAGGAAAAATGTTATTAATAAAATGAAATAAGTAAAAAAGGTCGCCTATAAATAAGAATTAAGTTAATTAATTCTTAATATAAAGATTGTTACTGTAGTGTTAATTAATAAGAGTTATTATTTGCCTTTTTAGTAAAATTTATTTAGCTTATTTTAAATTTAATAATAAAAGTATAAGTATCTTAATTTTAAATTTTTTCATATAGATTAAGTATTTATTAAAACTAAGCACACAATTGATAAAAATTAAATATTAAAATGGTTTTAAATAACTTAAATAATTTATTTGTAAATTCTCCATTAGAACAATTCGAAGTTGTTAGTTTAGCTAGCTATAATTCTCCTTTATTCTTTAATACATATTTTACTCTTACAAATTCAGCTTTATTTACAGTATTAGTATTATCTTTAATTTTATTTATACATCAAAATAGTGGTAAAGATAAAACTAATTTAAACTTTAATACAAAAATGAAATTAATACCAAATAAAGAAAGTATCTTATTAGAAAGTTTATTTGCAAGTATTAATACTATAGTAAGAGATCAAATAGGTAGAGAAGTTTATTTACCTTTTATCTATTCTTTATTCTTATTTATATTATGTTCTAATTTAGTTGGTAATATACCTTATACATTTACTATAACAACATCAATAATAGTATCAATAGGATTATCATTTACTATATTAATAGGTGTAACTATTTTAGGATTATCTATTCACAAAATTCACTTTTTCTCATTCTTTATTCCTTCTGGTACACCTTTAGCTTTAGTTCCTTTATTAGTTTTAATTGAATTAATTAGTTACTTAGCTAGAGCTTTCTCATTAGGTATAAGATTATTTGCTAATATGGTAGCTGGGCATACATTATTAAAAATCTTATCTACGTTCTTATTCAAAATGTTCTCAGGTGGATTAATAATATTCGTATTAACTTTATTACCATTTGCTTTATTCTTAGCTATTACAGGATTAGAATTAGCTGTATCATTTATCCAAGCTTATGTGTTTGTTCTTTTAGTATGTTCTTATATTAAAGATGCTATAGAATTACATTAATCTTAAATTTTATTTATTTCACCTCCCTCCGAATATTCTTTATTTTAATTTATTAAGTAAAATATATAATATTTAAAAGAGAGTTTAGAAGTCTAAAACTGGGATTTAAACTTAATTGTTTTTTATTGAAAATGTATGGTATTTAATAAAAACATGATAGATTTAGGAAGGTTCAAGGTATAAATTAATCATTTTAAATGATTATTAATTTTAATGTAAATAAAGTTTTAGTGTAAAATACAAAGTAATTTGATGGGATTCTCAGAGAAAATATTAAATTAGGTTAATAATAAAATCTAACACTAAAGTTTGTTTTTTTTTTTTATATATATTAATCTAATTTTGAAAAATAGAAAACCCTTTATTTAACCTGAAATAAGAATTAATATTCTAAATATTTATTAATGTCTTATATATTAGATCAATCAGAAAAATTTATATTAACAAAAACTGTCTTATAGATATTTATTCTAACTCATTATTATTAATTTAGTAATAATTATATTTATATATGCTTCACCTTTTAACTGAAATAGTTTAACGGTAGAACGTACCCTTCATGATGGTAAAACAAAGGTTCAATTCCTTTTTTCAGTATACAATAAAATATAGTAGTAGAGAGACCTATTAAAGAAATTTGGTAATGATTTTTTTTTTTACTCTTATCCTACTGTTTCTACTTGATTTTTTTTTGTATTTAAAACGTTATTTTTAAAAAAGACATATTTCACCGATTCTTATCAGACTCGAACTGATATTTCTAGATCGACAATTCTAGATATTCTACCTTTAAATTACAGAATCTTAGGAGTGGTAATTAAAATATGAAATATTTTAAATTAAAAAAAAAATATTACTAAATATATTTCAATTGCTAGCTTAGGTCTTGGATTTTTAATACATTTAGTAATCAAATAACTGTAAAAAGTTTAAGAGATAAATTAGAAATTGAAAAAGACAAAAATCAACAATTAACAATAGAAATTAATAAATTAGTAAATGAAAATGAATCTAATACTAAATTAGAAGTTATAGTTAGAAAAAGTTTAGAATTACAAGAAAATAATACCAATAAAATAGAAACATTAAATAATAAAATAAGTAATTTAATAGGACATAAATTATTTGATGAAGAATCTATAACTAGAATTTTAGCTTACATTAAATTATAATTTGTTAAAATTACATTTTAAGGTTAATTTTAGACAGTACATAAAAAAAAAATGGAAGAAAATAGACCCTAAACGTATTTACTTAAAATATGGAGCATTCTAATGGGCGGTTAATTTAAACTGATCTCTTTACTACTAATTTTATATTAAATATTAATGGCTATTATAAATAAGAGTCTAAGTATACTTTAGGTATGATACTAACTTTTTCCATAAGAAAATTTGATGATAATTTTATCATCTTTAATTATTAGAATTAATTTAAATATTTAAAATATAGCCTCCTTAATTAGCTTAATTAGGTTTTTATTGCACAGATTGAAAAAATACTTTTAAATTAAAAAGATAAAAGTATCGATGACAATATTGTACAACATCAAATAATTAATGAGTATTTTAAAGGGGTTATTAAGGATTACTAGCAAATTTATATAAAAGGAGGCTCCATAGCCAAAAGTCTACATATTGCTTATAATTAATAAAATTGTAGTTCTATAGTTTTATTAATTAAGAAAACTACGAAATGAGACAATCCTAAGGGAAACCTTTTTATTATTACTTCCTGAAGTAAAACATTTCATTAAGGAAAGGAAAGGAAATCAACCGAGACTCCGAAAGTAATGGTGAGTGAAATCGGATTAGCCAAAATTTAACATATAATAAAAATTATCACTATAATATTAAAGTAAACTTAATAAACGATTTTAATCCATAGCTTGTATAATTAAAATATAAATTAAGTTAAAATATATGAATTAGTCTAATAAATTTAATTAAATTTAATGAAGGAATATAACTAATAGTATATTTTACATAATTTAAATTATTATAACTAATAAATAAATATTTATTATTTGTAAGAAATAAATGCTTGGTGATTATAGATAGATATGAAAAATTATATTTAATATGATTTTTACATAGTAATTACGGTTACAACTAAGAAGGTGAATTTATAATGAGACCTGTATTTTATATGTTAGATTTATTATTATTTAAGTACGATGGGAGTAAACTTGTCGGAATATAGGGGAACCATCCTCTAAGGCTAAGTATTTATAAATTTAGCGATAGTGAAAAGTACCGTGAGGGAAAAGTTGAAAAGAGTGTAGAATAATATAATATGTAAAAATAGAAATAAAGATACAAATTATATTAGTTCTTATCGAACATAGTTCGAACGAATGTAAATAACACGCAGTGAAATAGATCATGAATTAGTAACTCTATAAGCAGTCAAAGTCACAAAATGAAAATTTGGAACGTGACAATGGCGTACCTTTTGCATAATGGGTCAGCAAGTTAATAGAAGTAGCAAGGTTTAAAGCCTAAGCGAAAGCGACTATATTAATAAATTAAATTAACAATATGGGATAAGTTACTGCTATTAGACCCGAAGCCAGGTGATCTTTCCAAGAACAGATTAATAAAGGATCGAACGGGTGAATGTTGCATTATTCTCCGAAGATTTTTGGAAAGCGGTGAAATGCCAATCTGACCTGGTGATAGCTGGTTTTCTACGAAACATATTTTAGTATGACATCTACACAATATTTATGGAGGTACAGCACGGTAATTCCATACGAATATTAATTAATTTTAATAGGAGTTTAATTTGCGGGGACTGAAAATCTTACCAATGGAAATAAATCTCGGAATTACATAAATAGATGGTAGATATTCAGACTATTCATGATAAGTTGGATAGTCAAGACGGAAACAGCCGTGAACACTGATTAAGGTCCCGAATGATTATTAAGTGAAATAAAGGAAGTTACAAATTGAATGCAGTTGAAAAGTGAGCCTGGTAGTCGCTACTTATAATGAACGTGTATCAACGTATCAACCTTTAGATTGTGGCTCCGAAGATTTAACGGGTCTAAAATAATCAACCGATATCGTGTTAATTTTAAAGATAGTAATTTATCATTCTATATTTAAAATCTAGGTAGTAGAACATTCAGATAATTCAAAGAAAATATTCCTCTAGGAAAGGAATACAAACCTAAAATTGACAGTGTTACATTGTTTATAAAATAGGAATCTGAAGAGATAATGCTGACATGAGTAACGTAAAAAGAAAGTTTAAACTTTCTCGCCGAATACGAAAGGGTTATTAGCTAAAGATTAAATCTACTAATGTTAATGCGGTCTCTAAGGGACAAAACCAACGTTTTGACTGATGAGTATAGCTTTGAAAGTCCACATGGAGGATAAAATTTTACACATAGAATTTCTTTATAAGTAATTATAAGATAGAAGATTAACTTTAATAAATTTTAAGACAATTTATTAGATTTAATATTGAATTGTTCTTGTATTATATTAATAGCATAATTAATATGATTATAATATTTTATTTAAAATATTATAGTAGATTTTTATATTAATTGGGCCAGGAAAAAGATGTTTTGAATAACTTCGATTCTATATTCTAATTTAGTCTTATAATTTTATATATTTTATATCAAAAAGATTATAAATAGTATTTAAATAAAAATCAAACTAGTCATTTGATTATTATTAAATATTTAAATTTATATTTGTATAAGCAAAAATCCTAAATTAGAAGAAATTAAATTAAATTTATAATTTAGTGAGAGCTGGTTAATAAGTAATTTAACGATTTAGGTTAGTTTTATTTAGGTATAGTTTTTAAGCACAACCGTACCCTAAACCGACACAGGTTCGTAGGTAGAGTATACTAAGGCGTAGAGCTAAAAGTTGTTAAGGAACTCGGCAAATTATCCTCATAAGTTCGACAAGAAGAGGAACCATGAATTTTAGTAAGTTAATAACTCCTATTAATTTATTTATATGGTGGCACAAAATCGGAAGCCCCGACTGTTTACTAAAAACACAACTATCTGCAATTATGAAAATAATAGTATAGGTAGTGAGATTTGCCCAATGCCATATTAATAAGTAATAATAATGGGTAACTGTTTCTTTACAAAAAATTGGTTAATAGCGGTCTTAACTATGAGGATCCTAAGGTAGCAAAATAAATTGGCCATTAAATGTGGTCCAGTATCAATAATTTAACGATGGCTTCACTGTCTCTACAACTTGCTCAGTGAAATTGAATTACCCGTGCAGATGCGGGTTACCTCAAAGAGGACGGGAAGACCCCATGCAGCTTTACTGTAGCTAGTTATCATATAAAAAGTTCTATAACCTCGGTTATACAGATAATAGGGAGTCGATTAGACATCTATGGAAAACCTTAGGTCTGAGGTGGAACTGGTATTTATCTTCTTATTTAGAAAATTTAAGAGGAAATAGCTGACTAGTTGGCAGTTTGACTGGGGCGGTCGTCTTTAATAGAGTAGCAAAGTACATCCAAATAGATTAAAATTTTAGATAATATTATTTATTTAATTAAATGGATAATATTCTTACAAATAATTTTATCATTGTAATTATTATTTAAATAATTACTTTAAAATCAATTTTTATAATTCATTTATAAGGTATGCTAGACATTAAATGGAGGTTAATAAACCATGAAAGGTTTTGTAGGGTGCAATGACGGTAAGCATGCTTAACTGAAAGACTTAATAGTCGAACAGATACGTAAGTAGGGCATAGTGACCCTTTGCTATATTATGGAATAGACAGGGATCAATTGATAAAAGTTACGCTGGGGATAACAGCCTAATAGCCAGCGAGAGTACACATTGTCCTGGCTGTTTGGGACCTCGATGTCGACTTAATTTATCCTCCAGGGGCAAAACCTTGGAAGGGTTCGGCTGTTCGCCGATTAAAAAATTACATGAGTTGGGTTTAATACGACGTGAGTCAGTATGGTCCCTATCCTTTTGAGGGACAAATAGTAAAAAGGGGAAGACCTTCTAGTACGAAAGGACCAATAGGCTGTGTTTCTCTAGTGTACCAATTGTAATATTAAATAATTTGTAAAATAAGTTAACCAATAACTTAACCAAATTATAAAACTTTGCATAGTTGGGTAGCCACAAACATATTAGATAATTACTGAAAGTATATCAAGTTCGAATCTATCCCCTAGATACTATCATTGGATTTATCTTTGCTAACTATCACGAGTGGTTACTATTACTTTCCTAATTTTAATCATTTCTTGTAATCGGTATAATATTTATATACTACAATTTTATACTATAGTTATTCTATATCGATAGAAAGTATTTAAATATATATGTATATTACGTATATTTAACAATATGAATTAAAATATTGTAATAATACACAAAGAGATTAAAAATCCATAAATAAAGAAATAGATCATTTCTTAGATAGGATGCAAATGAATTGATTGTAAAATCGTAAGTTTAGCATTACTAATTTTTAAAATAGACTTGATGTTTTAGGTTGTCAAATTAAATTAACTAATAAAAAAAATAATGATACTTATAATAAGCAAATATTTATTTTATTGCTTTTTATATTAAACTATTTTATATAGTTATCATATATTAATATAATAAATTAAGAATATTATTCTTAATATTTTTTTTTTATATTAAAAGGAAAAACAATTATACTTCGATTTTATTAAAAGATTTTATAAAAAACATACAATAAAATTAAAATTTAATAAAAGAATTGATTAAGATAAATCTTAGCATACCTAAATTTATATAAAATATTATTTTATATAAGTATAATATTTATATTAAATAATTAATATTTATATGGTATTAAACTCAGTTTTATATATATAAATATAAAACAAAAAAATAAATGAGACTTTAAAATTAAACTAAGACTGATTAATTTAAAAATTTTTTAAATATAAAAATGTTACAAAATATATCAATTTTAAATACTTTATATAATGATGCACCTCAACCTTGGCAATTAGGATTCCAAGATTCTGCTTCACCAGCCTTTACAGGTATTGTTGATTTACATAATTCTATTTTCTTTTATTTAATTGTTATTTGTGTAGGAGTTTTCTGGGCTTTAGGTTCAATAATGTATTTCTACAGCTACAATAAATCTCCTATTGTTCATAAATATCTTAACCATGGAACTTTAATAGAATTAATCTGGACTATTACACCAGCTATAATTTTAACAATACTAGCTTTTCCTAGTTTTAGATTATTATATTTATTAGATGAAGTAACTTCACCAACTATAACAATTAAAGTAGTAGGTCATCAGTGGTATTGGTCATATGAATATAGTGATTATGTAACAGAAAGTGGACAATCTATTGAATTCGATTCTTATATGATCCCTGAATCAGATTTAGAATTAGGTCAATTTAGATTATTAGATGTGGATAATAAAATGATTATCCCTGTAGATTGCCACATAAGATTAATTGTTACAGGTGCAGATGTAATCCATAGTTTTGCTGTACCATCATTAGGAATAAAAATTGATGCTACACCAGGTAGATTAAATCAATGTTCTATCTTAGCTGAAAGAACAGGAACTTTCTATGGTCAATGTTCAGAAATTTGTGGAACATGGCATGGATTTATGCCTATAGCTGTAGAAACAGTTTCAGTACAAGATTACTTAGCCTGGGTAGATTCAATGTAATAATTAGAATTAATTTATTAATGTATTTTATTTTAATATAATTAGAATAATAGTAATTTGCTCCCTCCTATTTGTGGAGTTGTGTTGTTTAACTTTAATAATAAATACTAAATTAATTAAAGTTTTATATAGACTAATTTATTGTTATTGTATTAAATAATACAACATATGTTAGATTAGAAGGTAAATTTATACATATAATGTACTTTAATGTAATCTTATTAAACTAATAATAATCATTTAATAATGTGATCTTAAAAAATGTATTACCGATAATTATATGAAATAAAACTAATTTATCTAATATTACACATATTAAAACTTTATAAAATTTTAAAAGAGATTTATAATTTATATAATTTTATTTATAAGTTTAATTTCTTAAAGAATTAAGGGGAAATCTGATAATTGGTAATCAACTGTACTTGCACTACTGTAATGATAGTTCGAGTCTATCTTTCTCCAATGCAAAAATACTTTAAATTAATTAATACTAATAAAATATTTATAAGCTTCGGTTGCTTAAGGGTTAAAGCGTTCGTCTGAAGATCGAAAGACAGTGGTTCGACTCCATTCCGAGGCATTTATTGTTTAATTAACTTTAATTATACTTATATAAGCCTGAATAGTTTAATTGGTAAAATTACTTACTTGTAATAAGTCGTTGGCGGTTCAAGTCCACCTTTAGGCATATTAATACAATTAAAAGAATATGAAAAGAAAATATAAACTAATTAATAATTAAATATATTATTGTTTGTTTATGAGTTATAGTATAATTGGCAAAACGTCTTCCTTTGGCGAAGAATTTCCTCGTTCGAATCGGGGTAACTCAAGATAGAGTTATATTCTAATATTTTGATATTTATATCTAGTTAATAAGTTTTATTTTATTATAGATAAATTATACTTATTAATCTTAATTAGGTTTAATCTCATATTATATATCTTCCTTAACTCCAAAGTATGTAAGTTGGATGTATAACTCAAAAGGTAGAGTGTTTCACTTTTAATGAAACGGTTAAGAGTTCGAATCTCTTTACTTCCTTTATAATAATAATAATTAAAAGTGTTTAATATACTGTTTAGATTGGTAGTTTATTTATATAATTAATTAAAGAGCATAGTATAATTGGTAATATAGCGATCTCCAAAATCGTTGTTAGGTGTTCGAGTCGCCTTGGTCTTGGAAAAATAATAAATTAAAATGGGTTCTTAGCTTAATTGGTAGAGTTTCTAATTGTCACTTAGTGGGATACCAGTTCGAATCTGGTAGGACTCGTAATTTATATATACATATAATATACTAATTAAAAGAGTAATATTATTTAAATTATAATATACGTTAGACACTATCTTTTAATTATATATTTATAATACATATGTTAGCTGCAGCAAAATTCATCGGTGCAGGATTAGCTTGCTCAGGTTTAATTGGTGCCGGATTAGGTATCGGACAAATCTTTGCTTCATTAATCGCTTCTACTGCTAGAAACCCTCAATTAAGAGGACAATTATTTGGTTACGCAATTTTAGGATTCGCCTTAGCCGAAGCTACAGGATTATTCTCATTAATGATTGCTTTCTTATTATTATACTCATAATTAAAATTAAAAAATTAATCTTAATTAGTTAGTTAATTTAATTTTACCTCCCCACCATAAATAATAAATAATTTCTTATTAAATTGTTAAAATTTTAACATAGTAAGATAAATAAAATATAACGAGCATAGTTAAGTTGGTATAACCTCTACCTTCCAAGTAGATGTGATCAGTTCGAGTCTGATTACTCGTATTATTGTAACTCATACTATTTTCTACTTTAAAACTTTTAAATTTTTAAACATTTTTGTTTTTTTTTCTAATTTTTTACACTTTTTTTAAGATTTGTCCAATATAAATACTGGTTTCCTATTTAATTCTAATAAACAGGGTTAAAATAAATAGATTATAATTATAGTAATTTATCTGACATAATATCTTTATTTTCAGTTTTAAGGCTATACGTACACTTTACAGTAAATTAAGTGAAATAACATACTTAGCTGAATAAAATTAAAAAAAAAAATTGTCTTCGAAACAAATAGTTATTGGTTCAAATCCAATAAGATGTTTATCCCATAAAAGTATAAATTATAAGGGTAGAATCAGAGACTCGAACTCTGAACATCGTCGCCACAAGACGTCATTTTAACCAATTAAACTAATCCTACCTCTTTTATATTAAAAAGAATTTTTATAATTCTTTATATCTTATATAATTTGATTAGATTTTAGAATTCTTACCAGATTTGAACTGATATCCTCTATATTGACAGTATAGCATTCTTCCAATTAAACTAAAGATCCTCAGTATAGGCAGGCTCAGCTCATTTATTTTAAGTTTTACCCTTATTATACTTACTTTAAGATTTTCCTATAAAATTTAGCTCAAATTTATTTCCAAAATTTATCACCAGAATAGATAGGCGTTTCCATGAATTATTAAAATTCTTACCAGACTCGAACTGATATCTCATAAAAATGACAGTTTATCCATTCTTCCTATTAAATTAAGTAACCTTTTTATGGAGGGGGAGTTTTTATAAACTTTTTATTATTTAAATGTAAAATTAGCAAATAACATAATATTTAATATTGATAATAATATTAAGATTATGAATATTATGCTTAAATCTAATATTAAATAAAATCTTTGGAATTTTCTTCTTAATTTAATAAATTTAAATATTCTAGGATAATTTTCTTCAATATTAAATCTATCTATTAAATAATCTCCAAAATATAGACTTATTAATGAAATTAAAGATAAAGAAATAAACATGAAACCACTTAAATGAGTTAAAGCAAAACTTTGAAAATAATTTAAATTAGAATAATATGATTGTAATTGATTAAATATTTATAAACCAATAAAATTTGTATTTTCTAATTTAGTATATTTTATTAAATTAGCTTCTGCTATAATTGCTATTTTGTCTTTATTTAATATATCTTTATTATATTATAACTTTGATGTAATTAATGAAGCTAATAATTTATTTAATTATATTATTAATTGGTTTAGAGATTTATATTTTAAATGGTTTCCTATTGAAGATGATGAAGAGATTCCTGATCCCATAGATTTCTTCAATTCTAAAAGTAGAAAAGAATTAAAAGTAATAGAAAAAACCGTACAATCTCCTAAAACATCTTATTGGATAATTCCTGTAATGTTAATTGGATACGGGACTTTATATTATTGTAATCCTAATATAAATTTAGAAGAAACTATAAATCCTTTATTAAATAAAATTGAATGCAAATTACCTGAAAATTTTCCAATTACATTTGTTACAGGAACATTTATTTATAAATTTCTTGCAGTATCTATAACTTATATCACAGGATATAAATTAAGTAGAGATGATTCTAATTCAAATGATAGACCTTCTAATAATGTAGCTGATTCTCAAGAAACTGAACCTCAATTATTAACTGATGGAGAAAGAGCTTTCTTTCAAGAATATGATAGAAAAACCCAAGTTAGAAGTTCAGAACCTCAACCAATAGTATATAATAATGATCATATAGATAATTTACCTGATGATGAATAAGAAGAATTTAATGAGTACTTTCCTAATGATAATGAAGATACACCTAGATTAAGAACAAATAATTTACCTGAAACTACCTCTAATACTGAAACAAGAGCTCAAATACCTCAAAATCCAATTATAAGAACTAGATGGATGAGACAAATTGATCAAAATTCGGTAGAAATCAGAGTAGAAGATTGGTCATAAATTATTTTAACCCCCCCTTTGGATGTATAACTCAAAAGGGTAGAGTGTTTCACTTTTAATGAAACAGTTAAGAGTTCGAATCTCTTTACTTCCTCTCTAGATCGACAGTTCTTAATTTAATCACCTCTCCTCTATTTATAGATAAATCTTAAAAGTAACTATAAAAGAATTTTATCTTAAGCAGTAATTTTAGAGAGTAATTATGGAAATGATTAAAATTATTTAGTTTATTCCTCATTCTCAGGTGATAACCCTAGAAAAACTATTAATTAAGGGATTAATTCCTACTAATCATATTAGGTTCGAATCCTAAACTCTCTCTCCATCCGAAAATATGTAAATCTATAGAGGTACTCATTAAAGATATTTTAATTCTAGATAATTTTTGTGTTATATAGTATTTATATTCATATTCTCATATTTTAATTCCTTTTTTTGAGTTATTTTTTTACAAAGTAATTATACTCATATTCTCATATTTTAATTCCTTTTTTTTTGAGTTATTTTTTACAAAGTAATTATACTCATTCTAAACGGTTCTTATCAGATTCGAAGTGATACCTACTAAATTGACACTTTAACCATTTACCCCCAAAATTAACCTTTGGATTATCAGGAGGGGGTTTTAGATTTCTAAGTAAATTTTACCATCTTTAGAAAAATAATTACTTATATATTCATTTTTATTATCTTTCATAATTAATGGAAAGGTATTTATTAATTTTATATCTTCAGGAGAGTTATATTTATAAACTAAAGATCTTTTATTTATAGAGATATCTAAATTATAAGGTCTTTTTTCTATATAGATTGTTGATTCAGATAAGTGTTTATACCATTTCATTGTTTCGATTTTTATAGGTTTTCTATTATATAATAACAAGGATTTGATTTTTTCTTCATCTATTAAATTTCTATATGCTTTTTGTAATCCTCTAATTTTAGTTTTACTTGAGAAATCTATTTTGTTATTTAAGATTCCAACATAAAATTTAGGTCCTAAGAAATAAAATCTTTCATAAGATTGATATTTATTTTCAATTTTAGGATTTTCAATTTTTAAATATCCTAATTTTAAAGGATCTACATATTTAGCTTCGAAATTTAATCTTTCTATATCAGAGTTAAAGCTTAGATATAAACTATCTGTATCCGTATAATGTAAATTATAATTAGAACTATTTTTATATTTAGCCATTATTAATCTACTATATGCAGTTACAGAGGAAGCGATAGCAATTGAAATATCTAATTCTAGATTTTCCTGATATGAATATGTATTAAATTCTTTAGGTAAATATTGTATTAATAATTTATTATCTAATTCAATAATATCATTAACTTCAGCTTTCTCATAAAGATTTTCTAATTGTAGATCATCTTTATCAATTACTGTATTATTAACTAAATATTGATCCATTCCGAATCTACCATATAAACTATTCATTAAGTTTTTAGAAATTAATCTCCAAATAGCATCTTTATTTCTATCAGCTTCCATTTTTATGTTATATAGATCATCTATATAATCACTAAAGATTTCTGCTTCCTCAAATAAGTATCCGGATATTATATTAACTGTATAACCTAATTTCATAGCTTCTAATATTTCTTCGGTATGAAACCATCCTTTAAAATTACCAACAGGAGAAAAAGTTCTAAGAGAATTAGAATATATTTCTCTTCTAATTTGTAATATTGGATGTAAAACCTCTTTAGGACAATCTACTTCACATTCAATAAATCCAAATAATTTTCTATTTAATAGAGTTTCTAATTCTGTTATTGATAAATTATTTAGATTAGTAAATGATAAAAAATTACCAGTTGGAAATTTATAATTTTTCATAGCTGTTGGATACAATGAGTTTACATCATAACACCAAATATTTTCTCCATATGGAATATACATATCTGTACTACCACCTGTATAAGATTGTTTAATATCTATATAAGGTATACCAGTTATTATAGGTATAGTATTTTCAGGCATATATCTTGATTTATAAATTTTAAAACATAATGCAGGTAATGTAGGAGTATGTTTAATATCAACACCCCATCTATCATATATCATATTACCAAATTTAAACAAGATTTGATGTAATGATATACAATCGATATCTACATATTTCAAAGTTTCATCTTTTAATAACCAAGATTTACCTTTAAAACCTTCACAATAATTATTGTAATCTTCTAATGAAACTTCAGATTTATTAAAATATTTATTATAATCTGGGACATTTTCAGAAATAAAATCAGCAGTAAATGTTTCACTTTCAAATAGTTTTCTAGGAAATATTTCTTTAGGAGTATCAATTTTAAATGATTTACTTAAATTATTTAATGAACCAGGTAAGATTAATAAAGAATCTTTAATATTAAAACTAAATTTACCATAAGTAATTTTAATTTGAATAAATTTATCCTCTCTTAACATAATATCTGATTTTACTCCTTCTATATTTAATAAAGGTTTTAATAAGAAATTAACATCAAAACCAGATAAATTATGGAAATAGATATCAGTATTTTTAATATTTAATGAAAATAAATCATTAAAGAATTTATTCATCATTTCCTCCCAATTATTATAATCAGTTACGTAGTAAGATTTAGAATTAATTCCATCATAGTAAGCAATAGAATATGCTTCAAAATATCTTTTTCCTTTATCATCTAATTTAGTTAAAGTTTCAATATCAGCTGTATAAATATTATCAGTGAATGATTTATCTAATTTAGCTTTACTAATAAATTTAGGAGAATATTCTTTAGTTTGTAAAATAACTTTACCATCTTTAATGTAATAAGCTAAATTATTAACTATTCTTTTGAATAAATTATTATCTAAATCAATAAAGAAATCTTTCAAAGTATTAATTAATTTATTATCTCTATAAACTTTAATAGTTTGAGATTCTTCATTTCTATCGAATTCAAATTTAAGATTTTTAGTTTCATCTAAAACCATTATTAAATCATCTACCTTGAATTGAATATTACCAAAATCTATCGTATTAGTTGATAAAGGATAATTAATATTTCTGATTTTAACTGTTCTTTGAATTCTACCTTTTTTAATTTCAATAGCTCTTCTAGTTACAGTATCTTTAATATCTTTTGATGATAAGATTTTATATCTCATTACAAATCCTAATATCATATTATCATCCTCAGAAGTTAAATAATGAGCATAAATATTATTAAGATTATATTTTATTAGGTCTTTCTTTAAAAAAGAACATTTCTTTAAATTCTTTACCTGCATTATCAAAAAAAAATAATTTTATAAAGCTGTACATTTATTTATCTGATTATTTAACTGTAAATTACAAGTAAAGAGATTCGAACTCTTAAGTGCTATAAGCATAAATGCCTAAGATTTACCCGGTTACCTGAGATTACGGCATACTTGTTAGTGTAATATACGTATGATATAAATTTTACTAGTATTATTATTATACATTAAAGATAATTACAATTGTAAATAATTTCTTAATATTTTTATTAATATAGGGAGTAGAGTAATCGAAACTCTGTCTGTAAAGTGTAAATTTACTGCTATACCACTCAGCTAACCCCCTAATTCTTATCTAATTAAATTACAATTCTGTTAGTAATAAATTAAAATCTTAAATTTAATTTCAGGCTTAATAATAATACAGATGTTCATAGTTTAATTATATATTTTAATTAAGAAAAATTTACATTGGAGGGGTTATATACTCTTCGTTTTATTTTTCAGCAGCACCTTCCAGTACGGCTACCTTGCTATGACTTTTGAGATGTTACTCAATTTAATTCGTTGGGTTCAGTTTTTTCTTAACAATCCCGTTTATAAAATTAGATTAGACCAGAGTATATATGTTACTATTGAGTAATAACATATTCAAATAGCTAATAAGCATGTTCTATTTATCCAATTAAGGAAAATCTAATCTTAAACTAATACTCATATAAAAGTTATTTTATACTTTTTATTAAAAGATTGAAAATAAGAAAATAAGAACAATACACATCTTCCTTAAAATCAAGCTCCTTCCCAGCGACAGACGGTTAGTTCATCCTGAATGCTTAATTCACCGTTGCGTAATGATCAACGATTACTCGAAATTCCTTTTTCATGTCACCGAGTTTCAGATGACAATTCAACTAATTTAATAGTTAACTTTCTTTAATGATTAGCTCCTCCTTACTCCTTGAATTATAATTGAAATATAATTCTAATTATTTAGGAACAGAATTGCATCACTTTGTAAAAGTTTTTGTGGCACGTCTATAGCCCAGTTCATGAGGGCCATAATGACTTGTCTTAGCCCCAACTAGCATCTTATCAACACTATTATGTATTATGTATAAATTAATACTAGGGATTTCGTCCGTTTACGGATTTAACCAAACTTCTCACGACACGGACTGACGACAGCCATGCAACACCTGTAATCTTACAATAATTTATTAATTCCTAAAGACATGGAAAATTGCTTTTCAATATTTTTATTCAATTTAAATAAACATTAATAAGAATATACAAGAACTGGTAAGATTTTACGCGGATTATCGTATTAAATAACATGCTTCACTTCGTTTGCTTCAAGACCGACTAATTTTTTTGTTTTCAACTTTGCAGTCTTACTAACAAGGCGGAATGGTCATCGTGTTAACCTCGTTACTAATATTTATATTATATGTAATAATATAAATATATTATTTAATATATTTTTAATTTTTAATAACTACCATTCATCGTTGACTGAGAGAGATAATTAGGTCTCTAATCTAAGTTTCTTATTCTCCCCTTCGTTTCTGAGCGTCAATCTTAAGTAGATAAATAGCTTTAACCTTTAGTACTCCACATTATTATAAGTTGCCAGTCCTAATTAATTATGTTGTTTAGCTTACCCTCTTTTAGATTCTAGCTTTAATTAGAATATGTTTATATTATTTAAAGCCGCCTACACACCCTTTACGCCTGATTATGACGATTAACGTTTGCGTCTAAGGTCTTACCGAGTCTTCTGGCACCAAATTTAGACGACACTAATAGTAAGATAATATCATTATTTTCTCTTACCTTATCTTAATATTAAAATTAAGATTTCAGTTAGCTAGTTCACTCTTGCGAGCATTGACTAATATTCTTGACTGCAGGTAATTTATATTACTTGGGGTATTTTCACTCCCAATGTGGCCATATGTTCTGTCAAACTTGGCTTTTGATCGTAGACTTGGTAGGCCGTTACCACTACCAACTATCATAATCAAAGTAAATAGAATCCTAAAGCAGAAAAATTCCTTTTTAAGTAAAATAAGTAATTTTACCTTAATCATTTATTCATAATACATTACTTAAAATTATTAATATGCTTAACAAGTCAAATAATAAATAATTATAAAAATAATAATATTAGTAATAATTATATTAATATTATTCATTAAAATAAATTTAATGTAAGATTAATATAATACGAAAATACTCATAAATTTTTTAAGAATTTATTTATTTTCTTTTCTGATTAATTATCTCCTAGCTATGAAGACTTATAGGGTATCTTATTTACTATACTCACCTCTACACCTTATTTCTTAGAGTAAAATTTACTATCAGAAATAACGATTTGCATGTCTTAAAACTACTGAATAACGTTCAATCGGAACCAAAATTAAATTCTTACTAAAATTTGAACAATTAATATTTAATTATCTTATTATATATGTTTTTCACAATATTTTATATCTCTTTTAAAATTGAATATGAATAATTAAAATTTTTATTTAATTAAAATAATTATACGTTTTATGTTCATAATACGGGCACTGTCGGATTTGAACCGACGACTCTTTTGGAGTACTCGTTTTCAAGACGAGCGCCATAAACCAGACTCGACCAAGTACCCTATCTAATTAGTTATAATTGTAATTAATTTAATTAAGTAAGACCGAAGGGAATTGAACCCTTATAATATCCATTATGAGCGAACTGCATTAACCAATTATGCTACAGTCTTTAAATATGAATATATTATACATTATAAGATATATTAAATACTCTTTAGATAGTTATTTATTACAAATATTAATAAAATGAAGAGTTTAGGAATCGAACCTAATGTGGTCTGAGACCAATTCTTTTACAGAGAACCACCATTACCAATCGGATCACCTCTCCTTCAAAATAATTATATAAACTTCTTTTAAGTTAGGTTATCAAATTAGAATTATTTTTTTTAGAGTTATAAAATTTTAATTAGGTTTCTTATTCATTAAATTATATTCTAAACTATAATACCAAAAAGGAGGGGAGATTAACTATAATATTAAATGTCAAATTATTCATGAGTATTAGTTAAAGAAATAGCACCAGATCCTATTTCTAATACAAACCCTATAGTTAATACAAGGAAAAAGATTAAACCAATTACAAATCCATAAGTACTTACTTGATATAAAGTAACAGCTAAAGGAAATAATAATAAAATTTCTAAATCAAAAACTAAGAATAACATAGCCACAATATAGAAATGAATTTGGAAAGTAGATCTAGTTTGTCCTTCAATAGCTAAGAAACCACATTCATAAGCAGAGGCTTTAGCTTCATAAGCATTTTTAGGTGCTAATAAAAGATTTAAACCTACTAAAACTAAAGCTAAAATTGGAACAAGTATAAATAATGTCATTATATTATTCATGATATATTTTAGTTATTAAATAGTAATATTGATAGTAACTGAACACTATTTAAAATTATTGTAGGTTTAATTAAGAATAATAATATACCTAATGTTAAACTAGATATTAAGAAACTATGGAAATTATTTAATACTAATTCATTACTTTCTGTAGTATTTGATTTAACATTTGTTTCTTCTGTATGTAACACTCTTATTATTTTTATGTAATATGATGCACTTATAACACTAGTTAATATAGCTACAATAGCCATTAAGTAATATTGACTATCAATAGCAGAATATAATACATAATATTTAGAAAAGAAACCAATTAAAGGTGGAACACCAGCCATTGAGAATAAACAAACAGTTAAACTTAAACTTAAAATTGGGTTATGGAAGAATTGCCCTTTTAATTGAGATATGAAATTAATATCCGAATTAATTAAGTTATTATTAATTAAATTATTTTTATTAATAACATAACCAAATGCTAATAAGATTAAGAATACATTTAAATTTGTTAAACTATATTGAATTATATAGAAATATAAAGCTTCTATTGAACTTGCTGAATTTATAGCTAAAGCAATTAAAATAAACCCAACATGAGAAATAGTACTATAAGCTAATAATCTTTTAATTCTAATTTGTGATAATCCAACAACTGTACCTATAATTAAAGATAATAATGCACTTAATAACAATAAATGTTTAATTTCTACTGTTTTATAATTAGCAAAATTTAAGAAAGATTCTGGTAATAAATTAACATTATCTAATACTAATACAGAAGTTGATAAATTTAATCCATTTATTATTTCAAATAGTAAGAAAATTATAGCTATTTTAGGCATTATAGTTAACCAAATAGTAACTATAGTAGGACTATTATCATAAACATCAGGAGCCCAATTATGTAATGGTGCTGCTGCTATTTTAAATAATAAACCTAAGAAAATAAATATAATTCCTAAGGTTATACCTAATAAAACAGGATCATGGAATGTAAAAGCATTTAAAACAGAACTTAAACTATATAAAGATTCAAAATTAGTAATTCCTGAATATGAGTAAATTAAAGCTACTCCTAATAGTATCACACAAGATGATAATCCACCTAATAAGAAATATTTTAATCCTGCTGCAGTAGCTGATTCAGAATCTCTATATAAAGTGGCTAAGATATAAACCCCAAAAGATTGTAGTTCTAAACTTAAATACATTGAGATAAAATCTGATGATGATAATAACAATGAAGATCCTAAACTACTAAATATAACTATTAAAGAATATTCAGTTGCCGGATTATTTACGAAAGTTAATTTATCTAATTCTAAATTAAAATTAGAATTATTTTTATAACTATTTTTCAATAGATGTTTATTAAATATAGGCCAAGCTGTTAATATTAAAGCTCCTATAATATAAATAAAGATATCTATTAATTGTGATGTAACAGTTATATGGAATAAACCACTATATATACCTAAACCTGATTCAATTGATTGAATATATAAGGTATTGAAAGATAAACCTGCGGCATAAATAAATATAATAGCAGTTAATCTGATAAATAAATTAGGAGACAAATTCACTCTGATAGAAGGAATGGCAATAGCCACAATTAATATTAATAAACTAATAAAATTCATTAAACCTTAAATACCCTTATATATATATCTATATTATATATAAATCAATTTATATTCATATTAATATAATTATATTTATACTTTTATATTCTAAAACTTATAAATATGATCATGTATAACATTAATACAATAATTTATAATATCTTATTACTTAGTATTAATTAAAAAGAAATTAAATAAATTGGAGGGGTTATTAAATATTTAATCTGTTTTATTAATAATAAATTTTCTACTACAATTCTCAGGTTTTCTGAATTAGTAACTAAATTAATGTTATAATGATATTCTTAAAATACTTAATATTATAATATTAGAATCTAGATTTTCTTGAGATAAAAATAGTAGCTACCATTGCTAATAATAATAATATACTACAAATTAATAATAAAGCTGCACCATATGTATATAAATTGTGCCCAATAGCTTCAATATGTAAAAAGTTAGTAATAGTTATATCGGCAATAGAAGGGTTAAATGTAGTTAATACATTAACTAAAGATGAATTATTAACTGTTAAGAATAAACTATTAACCATATTAGTTAAATCAAAGAACATAGAAATAATAGAGACATTATTAATTTGGAAAGGTAATATAGTGTATATTATATATATAAATAAAGAACCTATAGCTAATGCTAACGGGAAATTTTGTGTATATTGAGATCCTGTTTCTAAAATATCTGTTAATTTTATATTAATCATCATTATTACAAATAAGAATAATACAGTTATAGCTCCAACATATAATAAAATATATGAGATACCAATAAATTCAACACCTAATAAAATTAAATAACCAGCAATATTAAAGAAAACTGAAATTAAAAATATAACAGCTAATACAGGATTAGTAGAGGTTATCACTAATAAACCAGAGAAAATTGCACCAAAAGCTAAAATGTTTAATAATAAATTTTTCATTACGTAAAGTAAATTTTATGCCTACGTTTTACCGTTCGTAATATTTATGTATTACAACTAAAGGCTGAATTCATTAAATATTAATAGTTTATACTAATACTTAAGTAGGTTTTACCTAGAATTTGTGACCTAAATTTATTTATTTTAAAATAAAGGCAGAGTTCCATTTGAACAAAAATCAATACAAACGCAAATATAGGTAATATAAAATTTTATAATACATTTATTCACGTACTTATAAATATAAGAGTATTATAATTATAAGTATTTAATCGCTATTAATTGCGAATATTAAAAAGGGGATTAATAAGTAATTTAACTAACCTAAATACAAATAAATCAATAAATATTCAATAAATTATTATATTTATAAAAACCATACAGATTACAAGAATTAACTAAATTAGTTATATCTTTATTAAAAGAATTTATTTAAATATAATCCTGTGGATACAGATATACTAAATGAACCTCTTCTATTTTTATTTGAAAATCTAGCAGTTTCAACCAATACTGCTTTTTTTCTAGCTAAACTTCCTATTTTCTCAGTTTTAACTGTTTTTCTTGGTACTATTTTTTGTGTTGGAAATCTCCCAGCAAATTTAATAGTTAATCCAGTTAAATATCCTGGTATAACAGAGAATCTTTTTCTTTGAATATTAGCAGTAGGTTTAGTAATTAATGCAGATTTATAAATTTTACCTAATAATCTTCTAATTTTAATATTTTCAGCTAAATAAGATAATAAGTTAACAATAATATTAGGATCATAGAAAGGATAATGTAATCTAATTAATTCTAATTGAATAGATTTATTAAAAATTTTACTTAATAATTGAGATAAAAATTTTAATTTATGATTATAAATATTTAAGAACATAGAATTATTCTGTAATTTATTGATATTGCAATTATCTTCAGAATAATGAATAGGTTTATTATAATTAATAAATGCATTATTAAATAATCTTTTTAAACTTTTTTGAGCTTGAATATCTGACATTTTTAATGATTCATTTCTTTTTATTATTACATCAATTAATTTTTTAATTTGTCTTGATGGTAAAGTGAAATTTTTTATTACTTCTTTTTGATCATTAAAATTTAATTTATTAAATAGTTTGATAATTTTTTGTTTAGAATTAAAATATTCTGATTTAAATAAACTTGTAATTTCCTTTTTAGTGCTATAATCTAACTTATTTAATAATTTATTAATTATATTTTGACTCCCTTTTGCTTTCATATGTTTAGATAATTTTACATCAGGATAAAAAAATAATTGAATAAATATTTTATCATTTGTATAAGATATTCTAGGTTGACTAATTAAACATCTCATTGAAATAAAAGCTGAATGTAATAAAGTATATATATTTCTTATTAATCTAGTATTATTTAAATTAAATTTATAAAAATTATTTTTACTTACAGCTAAATCAGGATAATATTTACTAATCAATCTGATATAATTAATATTTTTAATATTATTATTAGAATTATTATTAACTAATAAATTTAAAGGAAATTTTATTTTATTAATTATATTATTATCAATATATTTATTTATCATATTATCATTAATTTGAGTTACATTATTTTCTCTTGAAATTTTATTCATTTGAGATTGTTTATTTAATTGTTCTGTAGTTATATTTACTAATTCTAAAGAATTATTTAATTTTTGGTAATTTTTTACTTGTTTACTATAAAATTGTAAACTTTTTAATTTTCTTCTGAAAAATTTCATTTTTGTTTTAGAATTATTTTTAAAGAAACCATCAAAATTCCCTATTACATGAGAAGGGTTGTGTGCACTTCCTTTATATTTAGGATTCGTAGACATAGATAAATATAATTTTTGTTTTAAACTTGAATAGAATAAAGGAATTATTTTCCCTATGTTTTTATGGTTATTTTCCATTTTTTTTTTTTAATTTTGAGTTATTTTACTAACTTAATTAAACATATTCGAAAAATATAAATAAAGTGAATAATTATTATTATTATAATAGAGATTATATAGACTTTATTTACTTATTTAATAAACCATTAAATATAAAATATAATGTTAATATATGGAATACGATACAATATAAAAATTATTAAAAATAAAGCTGAAAAGTAGTAAATACTTAAAAAATTTTTTTAAAGTATTGAATAAAATTTAATAATATAAAATTGTACCCTTAATATTATTAAATTATATTGTCAACTCATACTTTTATATAAATATATATTTATTATTATAATTAATAAGGAGGGGAGAGGGTAAACTCAAATAATGAGTAATATTAAGTTGTAATACTATAATTATTATATAATTTTATTATTAAATATTATATAATAAAGATGATACTGATACATGTATTGAATCTAATATAACATTAGGAAATATTCCTAGTAATATTGTAGGTATTAATAAAGAAATTAAAATAATAAATTCTCTTCTAGTAATATCTAATACAATTACATTATTCATATTAGGTGAATAAGTTCCATATGATATTCTATTATATAAAAAGATAGAATAACAAGCAGATAAAACTATACCAGTTGCACCTAATGCTGAAACTATAGGATTAACTTCCCATATTCCAATTAAAGATAATTGTTCACCTAAGAAATTTAAACTTAAAGGTATTCCAGTGTTACATAATGTAAATATAAAGAATAATATAGTAAAGATAGGCATATAAGTAGCTAAACCTCTAATATATTTAATAATTCTAGTACCTGTTCTTTCATAAATAATTCCACCTACACAAATGAATAAAGCAGGAGAAACAAAACCATGAGCTAAAGCTAATAAAATAGCTCCTTCAATACCTTGGATGTTATTAGAGAATAAACCTAAAATAACCACACTCATATGAGCAATACTTGAATAAGCAATAAGAGTTTTAGTATCTTGTTGGATAATTGTAGTTAAAGAAGCATAAATTAAAGTAATAATAGCAACAGTTTGAACTAAAGGACCAAAATAATTTGTAGCATCAGGTAAGAAATTAATTAATATTCTAATATAACCATATGTAGCAAATTTTAATATAGTAGCAGCTAATAAAATAGATCCAGCTAAAGGACTATCAGCATGAGCTCTATATAACCAACCTGTGAAAGGCCATAAAGGAGTTTTAATAGCAAGAGCCAAGAAGAAAGCTAACCATAAAATTTTTTGTGCATCTGCATTAATTTCAACTAATGATAATAATTGGAAATCTGTAGTACCCGCTAAATTAAAAATTTGTAAAATAGCTAATAACATAAATAAAGATCCAAATAGTGTATATAAGAAGAATAAATTAGCTGATCTAAATCTAAATTCTCCAGATCCGTATACAATTATTACTATAAATAAGATTGGTAAAACACTTTCAAAGAATATGTAAAATAATAATAAATCTAACACTAAAAATACAGCTAATTGTAAAGTTTCTAAAATCAAGAAAGCTATTAAAAAGAATTTCAAGTTGGAATTAATATTATAAGCATTAGAAATGATCGCAATAGGAGTAATGAAAGTAGTTAATAATACAAAATATAAAGATATTCCATCAACACCAAAATTTAAATGTCCGAAAGTTAAGTAATCAAATTCAGATACAAATTGAAACTGAGTTGTATTAGAATCGAAATTTAACCATAAGAAAATAGAAATTAATAAATTAATTAAAGAAGTTGTAATAGCTATAGTTCTCATTTTAGATTGACTATTTAAACTATTTTCTTGAATAGATAAAATAAATAGAGATCCTATTATAGGAATAATTAATAATAATGTTAACATTTTTCTTTTTTTATAATTTTTTGTTATTGTGTGTCTTTATTTTATTTCCTAAATGTAGTATTTTTTTAATATTTTATTTATTTTTAGAATGGAGAGTAATTAATAATTAAATAAATTTTATTTGAAATTAAGGTTTATTAGATAAACTAGGTAATAAAGAAAAGAATAAAGCTGATATATAGATAACAATTAATCTAAATTCAGATATAATGTAAGTATCAAATAATAAAGGTGCGAATACTAAGAATACTAATGATAATATTCCTATAGTAATGTATAAAGAATAAGTAGTAATAACTCCAGTATCTAATTTAGCAATATTATTAGCAGAATTTTCTAAAACAGAAGCTAAACCATAAGGACCTAATAATTCAATTACACCTCTATCTAAAACTTTAGATATAGTATTACCAGTTATTAATCCAGCTGAAATGATATAATAGTTGTAAATTACATCAAAGAAATATTTTCCGTTAAGGAAAGTATAAATTTTTCTTCCTAAAGCAGAATCAGTTAAATTAACAATAAATTCAGGATATACATGATATAAGAATATAGCGCTTGTAGCACCTAATATTGAGAATAATGTAGGTAATAATTTTATTATTAAAGGTAAACTAAATTCAGCTTCAATAATAGAAATATTATTAGGATTAATAAAAATAGAATTAGCAAAGAAATCTGAACCTACTCCAACAAATAAATCAGAGAAAACAAATCCAAAGAATATACTAAATAAAGCTAAAATAAATAAAGGAATAATAACAGCAAAATTAGATTCATGAGAATTTAAATAAACATTTTTAATCCCATTTGGTACAGTTAAGAATACTAAACTTATTAATCTGAATGAGTAAAATGCTGTTAATCCAGCTGTTAAACTTCCTAATAAATAAGCATAAATACCTGAAAAACTGTATTGTCCATAAGCTAACTCTATTATTAAATCTTTACTATAGAAACCTGTTAACCATGGAGTAGCTAATAAAGATAAAGATCCAACTAACATAGTTGTATAAGTAAATGGTAAGAATTTAATTAAACCACCCATTTTTCTAATATCTTGCTCATCAGCGAAACTGTGGATTACAGCACCAGCACCTAAGAATAATAATGCTTTAAAGAAAGCATGGTTTACTACATGCATTAAAGCTACATTATATTGACTTAAACCTACAGCCATAACCATATAACCTAATTGAGATATTGTACTGAAAGCGATTATTCTTTTTAAATCATTTAATACTAATCCACAAGTAGCTGCAAAGAAGGCTGTACTTGCTCCAATTAAAGTAATAACTAATAATGCAGTAGGACTAAATTCTAAAATAGCAGAAGATCTAATTAATAAATATAATCCAGCTGTAACTAGAGTAGCAGCATGTAATAAAGCACTAACCGGTGTAGGAGCTTCCATAGAACCAGGTAACCAAGAATGTAAAGGAATCTGAGCAGATTTAGCCATAGCTCCCATTAATAATAATAAACTAATTATAGTAATTGCTGTTTCATTCATAAAAGGTGCTAAACTAAAAATTGTTGAATAATCAACAGATCCGAATAAGGCAAATAATGCAAAGAATCCTATACTTAATCCCATATCACCTACTCTATTCATAGTTAAAGCTAATATAGCTGCTTTATTGGCTTGAATTCTAGTAAAATAAAAATTAATTAATAAATAAGAAACTACTCCAATACCTTCCCAACCTATAAACATTACAAAATAATTAGCACCAGAAACTAATAATAACATGAAAAAAGTGAATAAAGATAAATAAGAAAAGAATCTTTGATTATGAGGATCTTCAGCTAAATAAGAAGTTGTATATATATGAATTAATGTTGATATATATAATACAGGAATAAACATAGATACAGTTAATTGATCAAATAAGAACTCCCATGATATAGACATAAATTCTGAATCAATCCAATTAAATAAATACACTGATACAGGAGAACCACATATACCAACTTCATAGAATGCTATTGTAGCCAATAAAGATGAAATAGATAAACAAGTACATGTAATTATATGAGATCCTGTTATACCTATTTTTCTACCCATAAAACCAGATACAAAAGACCCTAATAAAGGGAAAATTAAAATTGATAAATACATTAAAATTTTAAGATCTAATAGAAATATTTCCTCTTAATCTATAAAAAGCTACTAAAATACTTAAACCTATCACTGATTCAGCTCCAGCTATTGATATAATATATATACTGAAAGTTTGTCCTATAGTATCATCAAATCCAAATGAACTAATTAAAACTAATAAAGTAACAGCAAGTAGCATAATCTCAATAGCAATAATCATTAAGATTATATTTTTTCTATTTAAAATAAATCCTAAAATACCGATTAAAAATAATAATATTGATAGATTCATAAGAAGAATATAAGCTTTATTACCCTTAAGGACATTTAATAAACTAATTATCTATCTAAATAATTTTACATTTTTATAATTTAATTACTTTGATAAATAATTGAAAAAGTGAATTACATTAATATATAATTTACTTTTTAGTAAAATAAGTTTTATATCTGTTACTTATTTTATAGTAGAATGGTATTAATTATATAAAATATACATTATATAATTAATAATAAACAGTAAAAAATAATTTAATAATGTTATTAAAAATATCGATTATTTATATTAAAATATAATAAGAATTTGTTAAAGTTATTATTTTGCTATATTTTATGTTTAATTAAAAAGAGGTGGAGATAAAATAAAGATTAAATAAACTAATATTAGTTAAAAAAGAAGTAAAGTAATTAATATACTTCTTTAATAAAATTATAGTTATAATCCTCCCCAGTAGTATACAGCAATAAATAAGAATAACCAAACTATATCAACAAAATGCCAATATAAAATAGCTGATTCACATCCTTGGTGATGAGTATTTGTTACATGATAATTTATAGTTCTAATTAATTGCACTACAATAAAGATAGTTCCAACCATTACATGAATACCATGTAATCCAGTTGAACAGAAGAAAGCACTTCCAAATACTGAATCTGATATTGAGAAAGTTGAATTAGCATATTCTAAATATTGTAAGAAAGTGAAAAGAACAGCAAATAAAACAGTTAATTCTAATCCTATTAAAGTATTTTTTCTGTTACCATTAATTAATGCATGGTGACCGAAAGTTACAAAAGCACCTGAAGATACTAATAATATTGTATTTAATAATGGTATAGCAAAAGGATTTAAAGGAGTTATTCCTTGAGGTGGCCATACTCCTCCTATTTCAATAGCAGGAGTTAAACTAGAATGGAAGAAAGCCCAGAAAATACTTAAGAAAGCAAAAACTTCACTAACAACAAAAAGTATGAATCCAATTTCTAAACCTTTTTTAACTTGTTTTGTATGATGTCCTCCTAAAGCAGCTTCATTACCTACATCTCTAAACCAGAAAGTCATACCACCTAAAGTTAATATAAATCCTAATTCTAATATAAGATCACCAGAATAGTAACCTTGCATATACATTACAGCTCCAATAGTTAAATTTAATAAAGCAAAACTTAATACTAAAGGCCATGGAGACATTTCTACTAAATGATAAGGGAAAAATTGAAAATTATGTGATTTTATCATAATAAATTAAATTTAGACCAAAATTATAAATTTAAAGAAATAAAATAACATTCTACGAATATTATACATAGTAAATAAATATGATAAATAATAAAATTATATTAATAATAGATTTTAAATAAGAAATTTACAAAATAAAAAATTTTAATAAAAATTTAACCTTAATCATAATATAAAATATATTCTATATATTTTATTATAATTAAAATATGGAAATTACTATAAATACTTTATAAAGTTATTATTATTTCTATTAAATAACAATATTTAACATACTGAGATAAAGTTAAATATTTATATGTTAAAATATAAATATTAAATAAATATTTTATTAAAAAACACATCATATTTATGTTTTTAGTAGATTGCTTAAGAATAATATAAATTAATTATATTATATGTTACTTTTAATTTTGGTTATTTGTTTTTTTATTGAAATTTTATAATTCTTTTTTAAAATTTTAAAGTTAATAAGGAGGGAGTATAATATATAATATAAATATATAAATATATGAAAATATAAATATAAGTTTATATTTATAAACTTTTTATTATTCTGTAGCTATATCTATTAGAGTATTTTCAACTAAACCTATTACAGGTACAATTAATAAGAACCATGCAAAATAGAAGAATGTTGATACTTGACCAATAAATACAAAAGGTTCATTAGGATGTTGTGATCCAATCCACATTAAGATGAAGAAATTAAATACAAAGAACCAGAAAGCTACTTTCATAGCTGGTCTAAATTGGCTACCTCTTTGTCTTGATACATCTACAATAGGTAATACCAATAAGATTAATAATGATCCAAACATAGCTAATACTCCTAATAATTTATTAGGTATTGATCTTAATATAGCATAGAAAGGTAATAAGTACCATTCTGGTACAATACTTGCTGGTGTACTCATAGGGTTAGCTTCAATATAATTATCACTATGTCCTAATAAATTAGGATAATAGAAAACCAATATTGATAAAACTAAGAAGAAGAAGAATATTGTGATAAGATCTTTAAACATATAATATGGATGAATTGCATATCTATCACCATTTGATGATATACCGTTAGGATTGTTTGATCCGTGTGTGTGAAGAGCAATTAAGTGAGCTAAAGCTAAAGCTGCTAATAAAAATGGTAAGATATAATGTAATGAGAAGAATCTATTTAATGTAGCATTAGATACTGAGAATCCTCCCCAGATTAATTCTACTAAATCTTGTCCGAATACTGGAATAGCACTTAATAAATTAGTAATAACAGTAGCACCCCATAAACTCATCTGACCATAAGGTAACACATAACCTAAGAAAGCGATAGCCATCATTAAGATTAATATAATTACTCCAATTGACCAAACTAATATTCTAGGTGATTTATATGAACCATAATAAATATTTCTACCTATATGTCCATATACAAAGATAAAGAAGAAAGAAGCAACATTAGCATGAATATATCTGATTAACCATCCATTATTAACATCTCTCATAATATGTTCTACACTATTAAAAGCAAAATCTACATGTGGTTGATAATGCATAGCTAAGAAACATCCTGTTAAAATTTGAATTACTAAACAAGTAGCTAATAAAGATCCAAAATTCCATAAATATGAAATATTTGAAGGTTGAGGTGAATCTACTACATAAGAATTCATTAATCTTAATAAAGAATGACTTTTAAGTAATCTCATAATAAAATATATTATTATATAATTAAATTTAATAATTATCTAAAATATTAGTAATAATTAAATTAGCAGTTATTAAAAATCACTGACTAAAATATAATATTTTTATATTTTTTTTTAATAGAATAAATAAGATTATAGTTTAAAATATAATTTGTATTCACTGTAACAATAATTCTTCTTATTATTTATTTTTTTTTTTAGAATGAATTATATATAATAATTGTTAGATATAAGCCCAAGAAGATTTGAACTTCTACGATTATCTCATCAAGATAACATTCTACCATTAAATTATAGGCTTTTTTATTAAAGCAATAAAATTAAGTAATTAATTCTAATTTATTCTGTTTATATTTTACATATAATATACAGATATTTAATTAACTTCTTTTAAAATTTTTATTAATAATTTTTTTTGTTTATATATAAAGTATAAATTACTTAATTTAAATTAATTATAATTAACATATATATCATTGGAGGGATAATATATATATATTTATATACTAACATAGTAATTTAATAGTTATATAAATTATTAAAGAGTTACTATAAGTTAATTTTAATTAATTATAGGATCTTTAATATAATTAAGAAAATTTAATATTTATTATATTTAGTAAGGTGCTATATCAAATGCTACTAATATACTTGGTACTAATATAATAAAAGCTACAGCTATAGGTAATAAGTTAATCCAACATAAAGAAATTAATTGATCATATCTTAATCTAGGTAAAGTAGCTCTGAATAAAACAAATAAGAAACAGAAAATACAAGTTTTTAACCCTAAAATAATAGATTGTAAATTTATAAATGAACCATTAACTATTATTTCTGGTAAATTATATCCACCTAAGAATAATATAGCAGTTATACAACTAAATAAAACAATAGAAGAATATTCAGCTAAGAAGAAAAATACAAAAGGAACTGAAGAATGTTCAGTGAAGAAACCAGCAACTAACTCAGATTCAGCTTCTTGTAAATCAAATGGTGTTCTACTTGTTTCAGCTAAAATTGAAATAAAATAAAATATGAATACTGGTAATAATGGAACTATAAACCATACTGATTGTTGTACCTCAATAATAGTTGAATAATTAAATGACCCTGCTAATAAAATAATAATTAAAATAGCAGAACTTAAAATTAATTCATATGATATCATAGCAGCAGTTGACCTTAAAGATCCTAAAAAGGCATATTTTGAATTAGCTGACCATCCTGCAAATAAAATCCCATATACTCCTAATGAAGATAAAGCTAAAGTATAAAAAATTCCTAATGAAAAATCAAATAAAGTTAACCCTTGTCCAAAAGGTATAATACCCCAACCTAATAAACTAAAAATTAAAGTAGAAACAGGAGCTAAATAAAATAACACTTTATTAGATTGACTTGGAATAACAGTTTCTTTCAAGATTAATTTTAAAGCATCCGCAAAAGGTTGCATTATTCCGTAATAACCTACTACAGTAGGTCCAACTCTTCTTTGGTGTGCAGCTAATTGTTTTCTTTCTATAATTGTCATAAAAGCTACTGATAATAACATAGGTAATATAACAGTTAATACATCAATTAAATTAATTAATATATTAATTATAGTCATTAAATAATTATTTATCATTAAATTTTTAAATTAAATATATACTCATAATCTACCCTGAATTTACTATTAAAATAATAAGAGTAATTGCAATATAAATATTTATAATTAATACTACAAACAATATGATCCAAAATCATGATTAAATTAAGTTAATATACATAAGTTTATTAAAATTTTATTCAACACTAAATAAGTATTATTAATTATCCTATTATTAGAATAATTAACAGTATCCTTATATTAATATTTTTACACTGTGACAATATTTTTATCTAATTTAGATTTTTAATTTATTCTCTTTTGGAGTCGAACCAAAATTAACACTTTAGAAGAATGATGTTCTAACCATTGAACTAAGAGAATTTTTGTAAGTTTAAAGAGTTAAGAAGGAATTGAACCTTTAATTTATTAAACTTTGCAGGTTTACTACAGAACCATCTGTAAACTTAACCCATAATTAAATTTTGACTACTCTTATAGTATTATTTATTTTATTTTAAAATAAAATTAACTACTTTTAAATTATATTAATAATTTTATTTAACATAATTTCTTTTTATTTTTAAAAATATAATAGATAAAAGTGTAGAGATAATTCTCTTTACATTTTATTAATTTACTGTTAAATTATTCTTAGAACAATTACTAATTTAAGGGAAACATTTTCCTTTTCTATAATTAGAATTATTAAAGTTCAGTAAAGTTTTTTAAAATACATATCCTAAGAAATTTTATTTTATAATATTTAGTTAGCTTTTTAATTAAATAGACCTTAATTATCTCATTTAAGGATAAATAATTATGTATATAATAAATATATAAATTATTATTTATTTTATACTTTATTTTTTTTAAATATCAATAGAATAAAAATAAAGTAGGGATAGTTCATTAAGAGCCAAATAGATAAGAAATATAAATTATATATGCCACAATTAATTCCATTTTATTTTGTAAATCAATTATCTTTTGCTTTATTAGCTATAATTTATTTAATTTTTATAATGTCTAAATCTGTTTTACCTTATTTTACATTACAACAAGTAATAAGAGTATATATTACAAAATTAGCTAATACTAATAAATAGTTATCTATCGAAATAACTAAGTAAAGGCAATTTAATATATAGTAAACCGATTAAAAAAATAAACAATTACCATTAGCAAGATCACGTCTATCTTTATATTTATTATTTGTATATATTAATATTATTCATTTTTAAGAATTATGTATAACTTGGTTGATACCGAGCATAAACTAAAAAAAAAAATGAAATATAATTATTTAAACCTAATTTAAAATTTAGTAATAAATTAAATATCACGTGTGAACAAGAAAACAAAATTAATATTTATCTCCCCCCCTTTTTTTTATTAAAAAAATTCTGAGTTGTAGAACTTATATTTGAATATCTAAAATGTTTAATTAAAATTTTATTAGGAAAGTAATAAATCTTATTCTTTAATTAGTTTCATTTAAAATTTAAATTGTATTTTATATGCTACCTCAGTATAAAAATATTATTAATATTTTTGTTTTTATTTTAACTTAAAAGAGTTAAGTAAGTTTAATTTTGTTTTTGTTTTTTTAATTAAAAAATGGTAGAAGATGAACTGGATTAATCACTTCCTTTGGGTGGGAGAAGAAGCGTGTTCGAGTCGCGCCTACCATATTTTATTATAATTAGTATAATTTATGCTTATGTATTTATTAAAATTATTATTTAATATGCTTATATTTTATATGGTGTTATGGCAGAGTGGTTATTGCGGGGTACTGTTAATACCTTATTCAGAGGTTCAATTCCTCTTGACACCTAAGTACTAAAATTAATAAATAACTAATATTTAAACTAAAAGAAGTGAATATAAAATTATATATTTATTAAAAATAATATAACTTAGCAAACATGTTGAAATTTTGGTAAACAATCTCCTCTTAAGCAGGAGTGGAAGTAATTCCTTAAGAGTTCGAGTCTCTTTGTTTGTAATAATTGTTTCAATGATAGTGTACATATATAATATATATTATATACTTACTATGCGATATAGTGTAAAGGTCTGCACGACAGTCTCATGAACTGTAAGTTTTGGTTCAAACCCAAAATTCGCACATTTTTTATTTATTTACCTAGGTCTTTTAGTATAATGGTAGTACATTATCCCTTCACGATAATAGTACCAGTTCGAATCTGGTAAAGACTAAAAAGTAATTAATTTAGTTATTCTGAATAAACCTATAAATAAGAATAATAAATTTTTATACCTTTATATTTTATCGCGATTAAAGGAATAGTTATCATTTGGAAAGATAAGGCAATTGCTAATTGTTCTGGGGCAACTCTTGGGTGTTCGAATCGCCTCTATTCCGATTAAAAAAATAAAAGAGAATAAAAAAATTATTTATTTAAAAACATTAAACATTTTAAATAGATAATCAATATTTTATATATATAATTTAATATTTATATATATTCTATTTTTAGAATAATTAAGGGCTTAATTAGTTTGTTTTTAATCTTAAAACTAAAAAAAGTAAATAATTTAAATTTGAATTGGCTATTTTCTACTAATGCTAAAGAAATTGGAACACTTTACTTAATTTTTTCAATATTTGCAGGTATGATAGGAACTGCATTTTCTGTTCTTATTAGAATGGAATTAATGTCTCCAGGAGTACAAATTTTATCAGGAGATCATCAATTATTTAATGTTATTATTAGTGCTCATGCATTCATAATGATTTTCTTTATGGTTATGCCAGGTCTAGTAGGTGGATTTGGTAATTACTTATTACCTGTTCAATGTGGAGCTCCAGATATGGCTTTCCCTAGATTAAATAATGTTAGTTTCTGGTTATTACCTCCTTCATTAATTTTATTATTATTAAGTTCTTTAGTAGAACAAGGAGCAGGAACAGGATGGACAGTATATCCCCCATTATCTTCTATTCAAGCACATTCAGGTGGTAGTGTAGATTTAGCTATCTTTAGTTTACACTTAGCTGGGATCTCTTCACTATTAGGTGCAATAAATTTCATAACCACAGTATTAAATATGAGAACTAATGGAATGAGCTTACATAAATTACCTTTATTCGTATGGGCTATTTTTGTAACTGCTATCTTATTATTATTATCATTACCAGTATTAGCTGGAGCTATTACTATGTTATTAACAGATAGAAACTTTAATACAAGTTTCTATGATCCAGCAGGAGGTGGTGATCCTGTATTGTATCAACATCTTTTCTGGTTCTTTGGTCACCCTGAAGTTTATATCTTAATTATACCTGGTTTTGGTATTGTTAGTCATATTGTTTCAACTTTCTCAGGTAAACCAATCTTCGGTTATTTAGGTATGGTGTATGCTATGTTCTCTATTGGTATTTTAGGTTTCTTAGTTTGGTCTCACCATATGTTTAGTGTAGGGTTAGATGTTGATACTAGAGCTTACTTTACTGCTGCTACAATGGTTATTGCCGTTCCTACAGGTATTAAAATATTCTCTTGGTTAGCTACTTTATATGGTGGTAGTTTAAGATTTACTACACCTTTAATCTTTACTTTAGGATTCTTAGCTTTATTCACAATAGGAGGATTAACAGGAATAATTTTATCAAATGCTAGTTTAGATGTAGCATTACATGATACTTATTACGTAGTTGCTCACTTCCACTATGTATTATCAATGGGAGCTGTATTTGCCTTATTTGCAGGATTCTATTATTGGGCTCCTAAAATAATAGGTAGAACATATAATGAATTCTTAGGTCAAGTTCACTTCTGGACATTATTTGTTGGAGTTAATTTAACTTTCTTCCCTCAACATTTCTTAGGTCTTGCTGGAATGCCTAGAAGAATACCTGATTACCCTGATGCATTTGCTGGATGGAATGCTATCTCTAGTTTTGGTTCTTTAATTTCTGTAGTTGCTACTGTATTATTTGGTTATATTATTTATGATATTTTCGTTAATGGAAAAGAAGTAAATAATAATCCTTGGGCTATCCCTGCTTACTTTACATCATTATCACAATACGATACTGAAGCTGAATCAACTAATACATTAGAATGGTCATTAGCTAGTCCAATACCATTCCATGCATTTAATATGTTACCTGTACAATCTTAATAAATAATTTATTTTATAGGTAATAAGTGTAATACTAATATTACATTAATATTTATTATTTCATATTTTAATTACCCCTCCTAAAATTCT
>JBBPJO010000066.1:0-37027 GCA_038088815.1 Boletus nobilissimus | reverse complement strand
TGTTCACGGATAAGACCAAATCCCTTACCTTCCTTAACAAGATTAGTAAGGGCCGTGGCAAGACCTTCGCTGAAGGATGGCTGATGAAATTGGGAAATGCCCATATCCCAAACGAACTCAAGACCTTTGATTGTATTAAACAGGCTTTCGAGACCGCCTTCTCCCCCTACGACGTAGCCGCCAAGGCTAGGATCGACCTCTCCAAACTCCACCAGACTGCCAGAGAGGACATGGATGGAAACTGGAGCGATGGCTTTGCCAAATACACTTCAGAATTCCAACTTCTCGCTGAGAAATCCCTCATCTCCAACAAACACGCTCTCGTGGAGTGGTTCATCCGAGGCCTCTCTCCTAAACTTGCAACCATGATCTTATCTTGCGAAAAGATCCCCAACAACTACAAAGATTGGATTAAGAAGGCTGGCCAGTTCTCGCAACAATTGCGGAGAATTGGGGATCTTCGAAAGGGTGTACCACATATCCCGGCACCCTCCTCTCGATCGCACAAGGACCCGTACGCGATGGACATAGATACCGTGCGTCTATCGCCGACTCAGCGTGCTGAGTATATGCGGAGCAACAAATGCTTTATCTGTCACAAGGTTGGCTGTAGGTCTTCCAACCACCACGGAACCAGAACCGACCGGTCTAATTCACGTCCCCGCCCGACCACATCCTCCGGACGCACCACACGTCCTACTTACAAAGTCCTGCAACGACGGGCACGAGCCACCACCACTACGGAGGAGGATGATGAACTCTCGGCTTACCTAGAGGAAATGGGAAGCATTGAGAAAGGCGCTGCAATTAAGATCCTCAAAACTGCTTTCGGGGAGGGCAGCTCATCTGCGGACAAGGAGGCTGGCTACCAGGCCATGGCTGAGGTAAGAACGGCCACTTACCAAGAGTGCCAAAGGGAAGCGATCAGGGCAGCACCACGAGCCAGGGCTGTACGATCTGGACCATGGAACAACCGATTTTCTGCTATCGCGCCGGCGGACCTCTGGGAAACCACCTCGGAGGAAGCCCTGGAACAATCACCAGGCACATACCCCAATGACGTATCTGTCCAGTCAAGGGTGGACGCGGACGCAGCTACTCCCCAGGGTCAGGGGATGGGGCTTGGACCGCAACCTTCTTCCCAAGAGACCGCCACGAGAAACACAGTCAAACATGGAATCAAAGTGGTAAAGGTGGTGAGGGAAGGGGAAGAGGCATGTGAGATACCTGGAACCGACCAGGACACATGGCCTGGAACAGGAACCGGCCCGTCCAACCGCATACGGAGTGTCTCCGGTTTCTGCGGCAAGGATTTTTGAAAAGCAGGGATGGGTCAACGTCATCTCCTGCTAAATTTTCTCATAGGATATCTCCAGTATTCGTGTCAGGTGGTTCATCGCAATCCATATCTATTCCCGTCACCCTCTACCCACCTGACCTAACTGCGTTCAAAAGCGTTGACACAAAAGCCCTCATCGACTCTGGGGCAACTGGCTGCTTCATCGACTACACTACTGTGGTAGCTTGCGACATCCCTACTACGTGACTAAAGATCCTGCTTCGAGCAAGCAACGTCGATGGATCCCCTAATAAAAACAGCCTGATACGAAAACAGGCATCAGTGCTAATGCAACTCGGAGAAACTACTGAACTCCGGGACTTCCTTGTTATTGACTGTGGCAAGGATGAGATTATCCTCGGGCTCCCTTGGCTCCGTGACAACAATCCGGAGGTCGACTGGAGTACAGGAACCATCCATCTCCGCAATCCGGAACCGACCAGACAGGAACACACGTGGAATCGAGAAGACGTCGCGGCCAAGGCCCACACTTTAAATGTCTTCAACAAGAAATGCCAGATGAACAAATTGCAGCGATGAAGAGCTCTGTGGTGGAAGCATAACGTCGACCCCATACTAACAGCAAAGACCAGAGAGGTTCATCTGAAGGTACCTGACGTGGAACCGACCAAGCAGCGGGAAGAGATACTGGTGCTTATAGATGTAGAGGAGGATGACGAAGAGCCAACCAGACCTTCCATTAAGAAAACTACGATTTCAACTTCTCTCGCCCAAGACACGAGGAAGACCAAGATGGAACTCCCACGGGACTTCCGAGACTTCGAGGACGTCTTCCAGAAGAAGGACGACGGTCCCCTTCCGCCCTACCGGTCGTTCGATCACAGCATAGATCTAGACGACTCTTTCTTACCCAAGGTTGCAAAGGCCTACCCGCTCAATCCCAAGGAGTGAGAGGCATGTAAAGAATTCATCAACGAACACATGAAAGCTGGACGTATTCGCCCCTCCAACTCTCCCATGGCTTCCCCATTCTTTTTCATATCCAAGAAGGACGGTAATCTTCGCCCCTGCCAAGATTATCAATATCTTAATGAGCACACCATCAAAAACGCCTACCCTCTCCCTCTCATTGGCGATTTGATGGATCAACTCAAGGGATCCCGTTACTTCATGAAGATGGACATCCGATGGGGGTACAATAACGTCCAGATCAAGACCAAAGACGCTTGGAAGGCGGCGTTCATTACGCCCTTCGGCCTCTTTGAGCCTCTCATCATGTTTTTTGGCCTTTGCAACAGTCCTGCGACTTTTCAGTCGTTCATGGACTACGTTTTCAAGGATATGGTAGCAGAAGGATGGTTGATCATCTACATGGATGATATGTTGATCCATTCCAGGGATCTTAGCGAACATCATCAACGAATGAGGCGAGTTCTGGAACGGCTGCACGACAACCGTCTCGGCCTCAAACTGGAAAAATGTACGTTCGATGCATCCTCGGTTGAATTCCTAGGGATGGTCGTTCAAGAGGGTATCATCGTGATGGACCCTACCAAGTTATTGGCGATCGCCACCTGGGAACCACCTACTACAGTTCACGCAGTCCGCTCCTTCATAGGGTTCTGCAACTTCTACCGCAAGTTTATTCCGAACTTCTCGGAAATTGCCAGGCCAATCTTGGATTTGATGAAGAAAGGGCAGCTGTGGTCCTGGACACACGAGCAACAACAGGCCTTCGACCTCGTCTGTTGGGCCTTTACTTCGAAGCCCGTACTCACGATGCCAGATACCTCGAAACCATTTTACGTTATGACGGATGCCTCACTAACGGCTACCGGAGGCGTACTAATGCAGAAGGACGCCAATGGCGACTTACACCCTTGCTGCTACATTTCCCAAACATTCTCACCGGTGGAATGTAACTACGACATATACGACCGCGAACTACTAGCAGTTATATGCGCACTCGAGGAGTGGCGCCACTACCTCACCGGAACCGACCGGCCCGTAACCATTCTCACAGATCATAAGAATCTGTGCTATTTTAAGGATCCACGAAAGCTCTCTAGGCAGCAAGCTAGATGGCTATTAACGCTACAGGACTACGACCTCCTGTTCCAACATGTACCAGGGAATAACATGGCCCCCGCGGACGCTCTCTCTCGGAAGGACACCCTGGATACTTCAGATGATAACGCCGAAGTTACCCTCCTTCCTGGGGAGCTATTTTTAAAACGAATCGACACAGACCTTCAACACGCTATCGAGCAATCATGCTCCACCGATGGCTTTGTCATTGACCAGCTCCGTAAACTGCACGAGGGTACCTCGGGAATCCCTTGTTCCACTATCCACGACTGGCGCTTTGACGACGGCCTCCTCTATTTTAAGGATCGGGCCTATGTACCCGAGGCCCACCGGAACAACCTCCTTCACTCCATCCATGACTCGCCTGCGGGGGGTCATGGCGGTTATTACCGGACCGTCAATCAGGTACAACGCAACTATTGGTGGCCAGGCTTGACCGCATTCGTCCGTTGCTTCATCCAAGGATGTGCGGTCTGCCAGGCCAACAAGGTCAACACACACCCCACCATCCCGCCTCTCACCCCTCTTCCGGTCGCTTCCTCCCATCCCTTTCAATGTCTGTCGGTCGATCTCATCACAGACTTGCCGCCGTCTAAGGGTTTTGATTCGGTTATGGTCGTGGTTGACCATGGCCTTACAAAGGGGGAGAAATGGAATGGGTCAATCAGGAATTGGAAACCTATCTTCGGATCTTTTGCCAAGGAGACGCCACCTGATGGTCAGACCTATTGCCAATGGCGGAGTACTGCCACAACTCCTCCGTCCATTCCGTAACGGGAAAGACTCCTTTTAGCTTGATGATGGGATACGAGCCAAGGGCTTATCCATCTTTAGGAACGAAAACCTTCCTCCCCACCCTAGAGAAACACCTTGGAGACCTCGATGAGGCTCGCAAGGAAGCCACTGCCGCCCACGAAAAAGCCCAACGCTACATGCGCGAACGCGTAACTTCGAAATTTAAACCCTGGAAGGTAGGAGATAAGGTATGGCTCGAGGGCCATAACCTGAGACTCCGCTACCCCTCTCGAAAACTTGCCCCTCGACGCGAGGGACCATTTGAAATCTCACAGGTCATATCACCTGTTTCGTACAAACTCCGCCTGCCCAAGACGTGGAAAATCCACAACGCCTTCCACGCATTGCTCTTGACTCCCTATCGGGAAACCACTGAACACGGACCAAACTTCATTCCGCTTCAGCTGGACATAATAGACGGAGAAGAGGAATTTGAAATCGAACAGATCCTAGCCCATCAGGGCTCCACCCGCCAACGTCACTACCTCGTTTCGTGGAAAGGCTATCCGTCTTCCAAGAATACCTGGGAACCCGAATCCAACTTAGGACATGCTGTGGACCTCCTGGAAGAATATAAGACCAGGGATCCCATTGCCTTTCCCCCATAACCCAAGTCCTCTTTTACCTCTCGAGTCGAGCCCTCGCTCCTCTATTGCCATCGTCACCGCCGCCTTACTCTCTTAAATGTCATCTTCGCTGAATGGAACCCCCTCCGTATTCCCAGTCCGACTCCACCGTCTCCCAGACTGAACCCACTGAATCCTTTACGCTTCTCTCCTCGAGAATCCTGCCGCAGCCCAGCGCATCTCCACTTGCTCCCTTTATAGGGATAACTCCGTACTCCAATCTCTGGGCCTTATCTTTCATACATACACCACCGGACGGACACTCCACGCCCAACTCTTCCCCAATGGGATGCTCCCCGTCTACGCTGCCGCAATGGAACAGGCCATCCATTCCTCCAGAGACGCTGTCCTGGATGCCCTCCATGACTACGGATTCGCCGATGTCATCATGGCAATCCCCTCCAACCTGTACATGCACGTTCTGCGTCCCCTCGTCAACACCCTACCAGTCAACCTTCGAGGTTACTACATGGACGACCACCCAGGCAACGCCTGGGACGGGAACACTTGGGCCCACAACCTTCAAAACCCCATCTGGGATGACGACTCCACCGTCACCCCAAACGCCCCATCCTGACTCCTCCTCGACTGACGACTCCACCATTACAGCACCCCTCCCTGTCCCTCCTCCGCCAACTCCCACAGTTGGACTATCTCGCCGATCAAGAAGTGCTGACGCTACTGGAGGAACTAGCCACCCTCCTGTTCCCAGACCACTCTCCTCTCTCCCCCACGACGACCCCGAGGTCCTCGCTTTCCTCGCCACCGTTCCCCTCCTTGGACGAGGGATACCCACTCCCGAACCCACTAACGTACTCCATGCTCGAGAACGCTCCACCACTCCAACTCCCACCCGTTGTCCTCGTCAACTCAATCGACGTGGCAAGGGAATTTCATTCGGACTCCCCAGCTCCGCAGCCCGAGCTGTGGGGCAATGTTCTCAGGGATATAGAGGAAAATCGCGACAGGCAACTCCATTCCCCACCTCCAGTCGCACTAACAAGGACTTCACGGCTTTGCCCTCGCCGGCGCCAGGGTCGAGTTCCCGTCCCATCGATGTAGACTCTCTCCCTTCTCTCCCCCCTACTCCCTCTCGCCCCGCTCGCCCGGTACTCGGACGTTGCTTTTCATGCAACCAACGAGGACATCTTCGCGCAGACTGCCCTCATTATGAGTGTCCATTCTGCCATGTCACCGCCCCCAGCCACATCCAGGCCTACTGCCCCCGCCGTCGTTGCTCCTCCTGCGGAGAACTCGGCCACTCTGACGATATTTGTCCCCTCCGACGAAACCCCCTTGACGACTATGACCCCACTGACTACGAGGTCAACGAAGGAGAGGAGGTGGATTGATAGTCTCGCAGGTGCTTCGACGATAGGAAGGGGGTAATGTTACGGTCTACGAGGGGGTACACTTTTTCCTTTACGCTTTTTTGTTCACTCAACCTCTAGTCTCGTTCTCTTCACCGTATGCGGTTGTATTCGTAATGGAGTCGTCCTCCATTATACCAGATACGTTTCCCGATCTCTTTTCCTTTCTGTCTCACACAGCGCCCCGCCCATACCATATTTAGACCTCCTTCCTGTTCCGCTGCAGTCGCCTTATTCAGACTTCATCGCCTGCGGCATAGCCATTCTATTTATATCTCATCATGACTCTTCATGACTCCTTATGACTCGTACTGACTCTCTTGCTGCGCATCGAGTCATACTTTAGTTGCTGCGGATGCTGCACATCCTTTCCTTATTTAGAAGGGGCCTACCATATATAAGGGCGCTCTCTCGCCCTCCTGTAATTTCCCTAAGCTAGTTCTACACAATATCAGTGTAGTTTCTAGTGACCACCGAGTCTAGCGAGATTCCTAGGTGGGTGAGACCAGCTTAGGCTTCGCGTCGTCTCAAAGCTCGGCATCGCTCCTCGAGGATCCCTCTACTCGTCACTCGCTCTCTCTCTTCTCTACGCGCGAACTCTTCTTTGTATCGCAGCACGCTACGTCACTACTATGCTGTGCTACACCATTCATTTGTGCTGCATGGCAATATAAGCCTCTAGTAGGACTTGGTTAAAACCACTTATGAATCTGTCCACCATTTGGTTATCCAACTACATGGGGTTGTAGGTTGGGTGGAATTGTGGGTGAAGGGTACATGACAGTACAGAGGTAGGACAGTTTTTGCATCTTGAGCCATAGGGCACGTTTGGCACTCTTCTGTGTGACAGGTGACAGGGGAAAGACATCGCAACGTAAAGGGTCTGGTGAAAAGAAGCTTGAGAACCAATGAGTGACACAAAACATGTACAGAGAGAGGAATCTACACAGAAGGAATGATTTGATAAACACCTGTGCTTATTTGGCAAGAGACTTTACTGATATTGAGTGATTGCTCCCATATGCTCTGGACCATCAGACATATGGAACATGACCAAAGAAAAGCAAGCTTTGGGATCAGCATTGTCAGGGGAATGTGGTGCAGATTAACCTTGAGATTACACAAGAAGTGGGTCTTTTGTGATTGTAGAATGGGGTGTTGGGAAGAATTGGAATGGTGAAAGAGCGATGTTTATGTTGCAAGTGGAGTAGTATATATATAATGGTGTTCACGCCATAGATAGTAGTATAAGGTGGCAGCATAAGGTGGCAGTGCTGCAGCAATGCCATCATGACTGACCACATCTGACCACATCTGACCATGACTGAATCTTGAATTCATGTAAGACTAAGTTTTACCTAACTACTTGCCAATGGGTTAGACATGATTTGTGTAAAAAACGATCACCGGGTTCCAAATAATTTCAGTTAGAGGAGTAATAAGGGTGTGTACTCCTGGGGTTAGAATGTCCCAATTCTTTGAGGATTTCTCTGGCAATTTATTGTGCATAGATAAGGCCCTGGATGTTCCTGATATCGTGGCATTTCATTGTGTATCTTTCTGGGTCAACGACCATCAGACAGAGAGCCATCAGAGGGATGATGTCAAGTTCTATGTGACAATGAATTAATAATAGACGAGAATAGAATCAACACTTACCATGATGAGGATCCATCTGGGGTATACCAATAACCATCCATATCAGAGTCTCCAGTGCATGGTGATGCATCTGATTTGTTAGGCCACTGTTGTGCTGGACATCGAAATGGCAACCTATTTCCGTCAAGTGACAGGAGTTGTAGGAGTAGAAGTGGTGACCAATGGTAAATGAAGCGACTGGGGTATAAACCAAGTGAGCCTGTGCAGGCAGTTGGATACTGTGTACGGGGTACACAAGTAAATATAAAAACATGAAAGAAAAAAGAAGGCATACAGCAGATCCCCTGGGTACAAATGCACCGTTTCTGCAAAGATGTCTTGATTTCAAGGCATATCAGGATCACAAAGTTCGGATGTGATACTCAAGAGGCAGTCACAAGAAAGGGTAGGGTCATGGTGGAAATAGAAGGTCCATAGCTTCACCCCAGACATGGCTATGACATACGTAGCATCATCATCAGCGTCTTGATGAGGTTACATGAGCATTCCAGCTTGATGGCCAAGTCCCCAGGAATGAACAGCAAGATTATCGGATGATACTTTGCATTTTTCGAACAGCAAGTCATGTTGAGTTTGGCTCCAACCAATGATCAGGCCATCGTCAAGGGAACTTGAAGAGATATTCAATGTACAAGGAAGGAGAAAAATACAGATACAAACCAAATCTTTGGTGAGATGGCAGAATGCATCAGTGGGATATCGAGCACAAAGCAACATTGTGATGGGTTGTTGATTCCATTGATCAACTGTGACATTGTACCATGGATGTGGGGATGGGCAAAGTCTATGATGCAGTGTGCAGTATCTACAAAAAAATAAGAGAATATCGACACTAAGAGACATTGGTTGTACCATGTATGTCGATGAGCATATTGGGTGAAATACTGAACTGTCGTTGAAGCCCGTCTTCAGTGAAGGTAAAAGACAACACATCATCAAAATTGCGAACAACAATGGGACGGCCATGGGAGAGGCTTTTGCGTATACCCAATATGAGATCATAGCCGTCATTGGATCGTGAAGCCTCAAGAAATTTGATGTATTGGCTGTCCAGTGTAGCCTGGGGATAAGTGGCAACAATATGGACATATGATTTGTCATAGTGGAGGTAATTCTTATCCTCGTGGACAAGAGTGGGTAGAACTGTCATTAAGCCACCAGGCCACTTCACGGTTTGGGCTGATTCAGGTACTTGTACACCACGGACAGCAGAAACAAGATCAAGAGGATGGAAGGAATGCGAAACAGTGGATTGACACAGAGAGGAAGGGAGAGAAGAGAGAGGAGAAGAAAGGCAATTGTTGCGTCGCAAAGACAAGGGTCCACCCTCGGATAGCAGAAGAGGGTCAATGTTAGTGTCCAGTGAGGGTCCCGCTTGCACAAATTCAGGAGGAGCATCATTCCAGGGAGACACAGAGTTAGCTTGGATGGATTGCAATGGTGCAGAGTCAACATTGACATCATGTGGTTCATCAGTAGAAATCGTAGGGCCCAAGTTGATGTTATCGATCTTGGCTTTTTTGGCCTGGGCACAATATTCTGCCATGGCTTGACGTTTCTTGGCCTTGTGAAGTTCGTATTCCCCTTGATTACTATTTAAAAATGTATGAATCATGTTGCTTAAATGAAAGAAGCTTTACATTTTCAATTTTTCCATTTTCTTGGCGTGATACTTACGATTGATTTCGCTATGTGAAGACTGCCAAAAGCGTTAGTGTTAGCAAAACAACTGATGATGGAATTAAGTTAACCTCGACCATATTGAATGTGGTTGTGGCACTGGAGAAGTTTCGCAGATGTAGTAAGATGTATATGTGATCAGATCGAGTGGGGTTCAAACCTCACAGTCCAATTGAAACTCCGCTTTGTTGTAGTTATGCGCCACGCTGTGCCCAATAAAACTTTGAGCAGGGTAATATTATTACTTCAAAGAGCTCACAAGCTGGAAGCAAACATGAGAGGTGTCATACCAATGCAGCACTCCTCACTGCGAAGATACCTCCACAGGGCACATTCACCACGCAAGACTCTTATCTGACTACAATTTTTCAGATCAACAATCGCTGTGACTGGGTTCTACAATGTCTGACAAGGATTCTGACATCACTACTGGAAATATCTGGGTAGGAAGCAATGAATGAAAGAAGTACCACAAAGTAGAAAGGTGTAATGCACAGCGTAGCGTGCTGCGATACCAAGATACTAGGCTCAAATGTATGTATTGTGGAGAGGACATTGGAGAATCCATGGTCATGGAAGGCATCAAGGATGGTGTCTCTAGAGGCATGGATGGCCTGTTCCATGGCAGTGTTGTAGACAGGCAAGGTCCCATCTGGAAAGAGCTGGGCATGGAGTGTCTGTCTAGTGGTGTACATATGATGGTTGATTCCCAAAGATTGGAGAATTGGGCTGTCTCTATAAGAGGGTAGGCATGATAAGGCATGGGCAATAGCAGGGTTCTCCAGCGCGGAAGCAAAGAGGATTTGTCGGGAGCGGTCTGGGAGACAGTGGATGTGGACTGGTAGTTGGAATGGTACTGCATTAAGTGACGAAGAGGACATCAAAAGTTTGGTAAGAATGGTGGCGACAATAGAGGAGCTGAGGAATTGAGGGTTTAAGGAGGGAAGGCAATTGGATCCCTGGCCTTATATTCGTCTAAGAGGTCCACAGCATGTCCCAAGTTGGACTTGGGTTCCCAGGTGTTTTTGGAGGACAGGTATCCTTTCCATGGAACAAGATAGTGGCAGCGTTGAGCAGAGCCCTGATGGGCTAGGATCTGTTCAATTTCAATTTCCTCTTCTCCATCTATTATGTCTGGTGGAAGCAGGATGAAGTTTGGTCCGTGTTCAGTGGTTTCCCAATAGGGAGTCAAAAGTGATGCGTGGAAGGCATTATGGATTTTCCACATCCTAGGCAGTCAGAGTTTGTATGAAACAGGCAAAATGACCTGTGAGATTTCAAATGCTCCCTTGCATTGAGGGGCTAGTTTCCGAGAGGGGTAGCGGAGTCTCAGGTTATGGCCCTTGAGCCATACCTTATCTCCAACTTTCCATGGTTTAAATTTGGACATGACTTGTTCACGCATGTATCGTTGTGCCTTTTTGTGGGCAGCAGTGGCCTCTTTGTGAGCCTCATCAAGGTCTCCAAGGTGTTTCTCTAGGGCAGGGAGGAAGGTGGTGGTTCCTATAGATGGGGAAGCCCTTGGCTCATACCCAAACATCAAGCTAAACGGAGTCTTTCCCATTATGGAATGGACGAAAGAGTTGTGACAGAATTCCGCCATAGGTAATAGGTCCAACCATCAAGTGGCGTCTCCTTGGCAAAAGATCCGAAGATAGGTTTCCAATTCCTGATTGACATGTTCTGTCTCTCTGTTGGTCTGTGGGTGGTAGGTGGAAGACAGGAGCAGATCATACTCAAGGAGCCTTGCCAGTTCTAGAGTGAAGGCTGAGGCAAACTGTGGACCACAGTCCGAGATAACCTTGTCATGGAGTCCAAAGCAGGGAAAGACCTTTTCAAAGATGAGCTGCACTACGCCCTCAGCGTCCGCACTCTTGTGAGTAGGGGCAGAAATTACCCCCTTATCAAAACCGTGGGACAGCAGCAAGTCCGTGATGAGCTCAACTGACAAACCTTGGAAAGGACAGGAGGAAGTGACCAGGAGAGGGGTGAGAGGTGGGACAGTGGGGTGAGTGTTGACTTTGTTGGCCTGGTAGGTAGCGCAGCCCTGGACAAAGTGGCACATGAAGGAAGTGAGTCCAGGCCACCAATAGTCACGTTGTACCAGATTAACGGTCTGGTAGTAACCACCATGGCTGCCTGCAGGTGAGTCATGGATCACGTGGAGGAGGTCGTTTCAGTGAGCCTCAGGGATGTAGGCTCTAAGATTGAGGGATTCCCAAGGTACCCTCATGGAGCTGGCGAAGTTGATTGATGACAAAGTCGTCATGGGTAGTTGACTGCTCAATAGCAGTCCGAAGGTCAGTGTCGATTTGTTTCAAAAATAGCTCTCCTGGGAGCAGCATGACCTCGGCATTGTCGGCCAACATGTCTAGCGCATCCTTCCAAGAGAGAGCGTCTCCCAGGGCCATGTTATTCCCGGGTATGTGTTGGAACAGGAGGTCATAGTCCTGTAGCATTAATAGCCATCTAGCTTGCTGCCTAGATAGCTTTTGGGGGTCCTTGAAGTAGCACAGATTCTTGTAGTCTGTGAGCACAGTTACAGGCTGGTCAGTTCCAGTTAGATAATGTCGCCATTCTTCTAGCACACATATAACCGCTAGAAGTTCTCAGTCATATATGTCATAGTTACATTCTGCCGGTGAGAATGTGCTAGAGATGTAGCAGCAAGGGTGTAAGTCGCTGTTGGCGTCCTTCTGCATCAAAACTCCTCCACAGGCCATTAGAGATGTGTTGGTCATAACAAAAAATGGCTTGGAGGTATCCAGCATTACCAATACGGGTTTAGAAGTGAAGGCCTTTCGGAGGAGGTTGAAAGCCTTCTGTTGCTCGTGCATCCAGGACCACGGCTGCCCTTTCTTCATTAAATCCAAGATCGGCCTAGCGGTTTCTGAGAAGTTCAGAATAAACTTGTGGTAAAAGTTGCAGAACCCTATAAATGAGCGGACTGCGCGAATTGATGTCGGTGGTTCCCAGGAAGAGATTGCCAAAACCTTGGTAGGGTCCATCACAATGATACTCTCTTTGACGACCATCCCGAGGAACTCAACCTCAGATGCATTGAAAGTACATTTCTCTAGCTTGAGGCCAAGACGGTTTTCTCGTAACTGTTCTAGAACTTGCCTTGTTTGTTGGTGATGTTTGTTAAGATTCCTAGAATGGATCAACATATCATCCATGTAGATGATCAACCATCCTTCCGCTACCATATCCTTGAAAATGATGTCCATGAATGACTGAAAAGTTGCAGGACTGTTGCACATGCCAAAAAACATGATGAGAGGCTCGAAGAGGCCGAAGGGCATATTGAACGCTGCCTTCCAGGCATCTTTAGTCTTGATCCAGACATTATTATAGCCCCATTGAATATCCATCTTGGTGAAATATTGGGATCCCTTGAGCTGATCCATCAAGTCTCCAATGAGCAGGAGAGGGTAAGCATTCTTGATGGTATGCTCATTGAGATAGCGGTAGTCTTGGCAGGGGCAAGGATTACCATCCTTCTTCGAGACAAAGAAGAAGGGTGAAGCCATGGGGGAATTTGATGGGCAGATACGTCCAGCTTTCAAGTGTTCATCAATGAAGTCTTTAGATGCCTCTCACTCCTTAGGGTTGAGCAGGTCGGCCTTGGCAACCTTTGGTTGGAAAGAGTCATCTAGATCTATGCTGTGATTGAATGACTGGTAAGGCGGAAGGGGACTGTCATCCTTTTTCTGGAAGATGTCCTCAAAATCTCAGAAATCCCATGGGAGTTCCGTCTTGCTCTTCTTCACATCTTGTGTGAGAGATGTCAAAATTGTGGTTTTCTTAATAGAGGGTCCGGCTGGCTCATCATCATCATCCTCCTCACATTCTATAAGCCCTGGTATCTCCTCTCGCTGCGTGGTCGGTTCCACGTCAGGTACCTTCAGATGAACCTCATTGGTCCTTGCCGTGAGTAACAGATCGATGTTTTGCTTCCACCACAGAGCTTGTCGTCACCATATTTTGTTCATCTGGCATTTCCTATTGAAGACATTGATAGTATGGGCCTCGGCCACAACATCTTCTCCTTCCCTCGTTTGTTTCTGTACGGTTGGTTCCATATCACGAATATGAACAGTTCCTATACTCCAGTTAATCTCCAGATCATGATCTCGGAGCCATGGGAGCCCTAGGATGATCTCGTCCTTGCCACAGTCAATACATCAGCAAACCTACATTTTTTCTGGGTCATTGAAATCAATGACAAGACTGACAGGCCTAAATGGCCTAATCAATGATAGATTGACCTAACTGACTGACCTGATTTACTGACAAGCTGATAAGCTAATTTATTGAATGGACTGGTTGACTAACTATTTATCTAGCTGACAAATTGACAAACCTGACACACCTGACTGACTAATCAACTGACCAACTGATGTGACTGACAGAGATGACTAACTGATCAGCTGATGGGCTGATGGGCTGAATTGGCTGATTGAATGACAACCTGACTGACTGATAGACTGACATGACTGGGTGACTGGTTGACTGACTGACTGATGGGATGACAAGACTGACAAGACTGACCAGAGGATTAATTGATTGACTGGCTGGACTGATGGGACTGATATCACTAGTGAATTGACAAGCTGATATGCTGATAGCTCTGAGAATGCTGATAGCAATGAATTACTTATGAATGATAGCACTGATAGCATGCTGTCAGTTGAGTCAGACAGCTCAGCAAGGTCATTGATTTTGATAACTCAGAAAAAATGTAGGTTTGCTGATGTAACAAGGAAGTCTCAGAGTTCAGTGGTTTCTCTGAGCTGCATTAGCACCTATGCCTGTTTTCATATCAGGCCGTTTTTATTGGGTGATCTGTCGACATTGCTCGCCTGCAGGGGAGTCTTGAGTCATGTAGTGGGTATGTCGCATGCCACCACTGTAGCATAGTCGATAAAACAACCAGTTGCCCCAGAGTCAATGAGGGGTTTCATGTCAACACTTTTGAATGCAGTGCAGTCAGGAGAATAGAGAGTAACAGGCATAGTGATCGATTGCGAGTTACTTCCTGACACAAACACTGGAGAACATCTATGAGAAATATTGTAGGCAGGGTATGACATTAACCCATTCCCACCTTTCAAAAACCCTGGTCAGTTCCAGGTGTTCTGGGACACTGGTTGGTTCCAGTCCCAGGCCAAGTGTTGTGGTTGGGTCCATGTATCACACTTGCCTCTTCGCAGAAACCGGAGACACTCCATATGCAGTTGGGCAGGTCGGTTCCTGCTCCAGGCCATGTGTCCTGGTTGGTTCCAGGTATCTCACATGCCTCTACTCCTTCTCTCACTGCTCTTACCACCTGGATTCCATGTTTGACTGTGTTTCTCATGGCGGTCTCTTGAGAAAAAGGTTGTGGTCCAAGCCCCATCCCTTGACCCTTGGGAGTAGCTGCGTCCGTGTCCACCCTTGACTGGACAGATACATCATTGGGGTATGTGCCTGGATAATGATCCAGGACTTCCTCTGGGGTGGTCGTCCAGAGGTCCGCTGGCGCAATAGCGGAAAATCTATTGTTCCATGGTCCAGACCTTACAGCCCTGGCTCATGGTGCTGCCCTGGTTGCTTCCTTTTGGCACTCTTGGTAAGTGGCCGTTCTTACCTCAGCCATGGCTTGGTAGCCTTCCTCCTCGTCCACAGACAAGCTGCCCTCCCCAAAAGCAGTTTTGAGGATCTTGATCATGGCACCTTTCTCAGTGCTACCCATTCCTTCTAGGTAAGCCGAGAGTTCATCATCCTCCTCCGTGGTGGTGATGGTTCATGCCCGTTGTTGCGGGACTTTGTAAGTAGGACGTGTGGTGTGTCTGGAGGATGTGGTCACACAGGGACATGAGGTCCGGTCAGTTCCAGATCCGGTGTGGTTGGAAGACCTACAGCCAACCTTGTGACAGATAAAGCATTTATTGCTCCACATATACTCAGCGTGCTGAGTCGGCAATAGGTGTACGGCATCTATGTCCATCGTGTACAGGTCTTGGTGCGAATGAGAAGAGGGTGCCGGGATATGAGGAACACCCTTTTGTAAATCTCCAATTCTCTGTAGCTGTTGGGAGAATTGGCCGGCTTTCTTCATCCAGTCCTTGTAGTCATCAGGGATCTTGTCACAAGAGAGGATCATAGTTGCAAGCTTGAGACTAAGACCATGGATGAACCACTCCACGAGAGCATGTCTGTCAGTGATTCCAGACTTCTCAGCGAGAAGCTGGCACTGGGAAGCATACATGGTGAACCCGTCACTCCAGGTTCCATCAGAGTCTTTTCCGGCAGTCTGGTGAAGTTTGGAGAGGTCAATCCTAGCCTTAGCGGCTATGTTGTAGGGGGAGAAAGTGGTCTTGAACACCTGTCTAATCTGTGTGAAGGTCTCTTCCTCATTCAGTATCTGGGCATTGCCCAGTTTCATAAGCCATCCTTCGGCGAAGGTCTTTCCATGGCCCTTACTAATCTTATTCAGAAAAGTAAGGCATCCAGTTGTATCCGTGAAAAGCTTGTTGTTGATAGTGAAGTAGGCTTCCATCGAGAGGAGCCATCTGTTGGCGTCCTCTGCCTCCCCAGAGAAGTCCTCAGGAAGGCCAGCCTTTATTTCTGAAACCATATCGTCATCTTCTGGAGCCGGGTCAAAGTCTGGAGGTGTTGCCACAGTTGGTTCCAGGTCAACATTGTGATAGACTACAGGGACTTCTTCATCAGGGGGGATCAGCAATCTGGGTGGGGTCGGAGTAGAGGGTGTAACACACAGCGTAGCATACTGCAATACTGAGACACTAAGCTCAAATGAGGACAAGGAAGAGAGTGAGGGTATGAGTGAAGTTTGTAGTCCAAGTGCTGAGCTTTGAGACGATGCGAAGCCTAAGCAGTCTCACCTATTCAGGTATGAACTAAGCGCTCACTGAACTCGGTGGTCACTAGAAATGACGCTGATATTGCATAGAACTAGCTTGAGGAAAAATACAGGAGGGTGAGAGAGCGCCCTTATATACAGTAGGCCCTTTCTAAATGAGGTAGTGATGCGCAGCATCTCAAGTCATAGTGAGTCACAAAGGTATGACTCGATGTGTAGCATAAAAGTCAGTATGAGTCATGATAAGTCATGACAAGTCAGAAAGAACAAGGCTATGCCACAGGGGATGAAGTCCGGATAAAGCAACTGCAGTGGAATGGAAAGGAAGTCTAAATAAGGGTATAGGTGGGGCGCTGTGTGAGAAGGAAATAGAAAGGAATCGAGAGATGTATCTGGTATAATGGAGGATGATTCCATTACGAATACAACCGCATATGGTGAAGAGAACGAGACTAGGAGTCGAGTGAACGAAAGAACAAGGGAAAAAGTGTACCCCCTTAAGAAACTGTAACAGAGGGGCGGGGAGGGATGGCAGCTAATTCAGAGATGGAGGGGAGGTAGTTGGGGTTCCAACCTTGGCTCCTATTGACTTCCACGAGAGTGTTCTGTCATTCCCTATATGCTGCGATATTCTCTGGGGAGGAGTACCTATTGGGTAATGGGAGATGGAAGGGATGCTCGTCGGGGAGAAGCTGAAGTCTTGGGAGGGAGGAGGAGGAACAGAAAGAAGACATGGTGGGTTCTTCAGGGGGAGAGTCAGAATCGGATGGTACTCTGAATCTGCCGGGGCGGGATATGATTGGTGTGGGGAGTGTCCTCTATGTGAGAGTAGGGACAAGGGGAAAAGCTAGTTCTTTTGTAACGCACAGCATAGCGTGCTGCGATACTAAGATACTAGGCTCAAACGAGGACAAAGAAAGAGTGAGGATGCAAGTGAAGTTTGTAGTCTGAGTGCTGAGCTTCGAGACGATGCGAAGCCTAGGTGGTCTCACCTATTCAGGTACAAACTAAGCGCTCACTGAACTCAGTGATCACTAGAAACAACGCTGGTATTGCATAGAACTAGCTTAGGGAAAATACAGGAGGGTGAGAGACCACCCTTATATATGGTAGGCCCCTTCTAAATAAGGAAGTGGTGTGCAGCACCTCTAGTCGTAATGAGTCACAAATGTATGACTCAATGCGCAGCATAAGAGTTAGTACGAGTCATGAAGAGTCATGACAAGTCAGAGAACAAGCCTATGCTGCAGGTGGTGAAGTTTGAATAAGGCGACTGGGGCAGAACAGAAAGGAAGTCGAAATATAGGTATAGGTGGGGCGCTGTGTGAGACAGAAACAGAAGGAAATTGGGAGATGTATCTGGTATAATGGAGGACAACTCCATTACAAATACAACCATGTACAGTGAGGAGAGCAAGACTAAAGTCAAGTGAACAAAAGAACAAGTGAAAAGGTGTACCCCCTCAGTAAACCGTAACAAAAGGGAGAGAAGGTAGAGACAGATGATGAGTAGCAAGAAAACAATGCAATGTTGAGTGCTAAAAGTTAGGGGATACAAGGTGATCAACTCTGAGGACAAAGGGTATTTTAGAGTGGAGACAGATAAATATGGTCATCACTTACGAGGGGAGGATGCCATCCTTATCATAAAGAAACCAGTAAACACCCACAAGTAAGTGGATGAATGGGATCCTGTTGCTGAGATTTCCCAAAAGGTTGAGGTAATGTTTCATCAATAATTCTGTGCTGATCTCTACAGATGGAAGTGTGCAGCGGAGAACATGAATGACAAGATTCAACATTGAGGGTGGTTCCAGAGAAGAAAAGCCAGGGGAGTGACACTGGTGGGGTACATGCAAAGAGAGGGATACAAATCAGAGTGATGCTGGAGTAGGGGGATAACACAGAGCTGGCACATAGGCAGTTTTGCAAGGGGAAGCAGTGAAATAAAGTGGTCATACGATGTGATATCAAGAAGAAAGAAGGGCATGAGTTAACGGCTGAATGGTCCATGCAATCATAGGAGTGGTTATGGAAGAAACAAGAGGGACATTCCGTAACAGTGTATAAGAGGAAATCGTTGAGATGCTGAAGACACTTGGATACGGAAGGAACAGAGAGCATTTCCACGCATGCAAGAACATTGGAATCGAGATTAATGAAAGGTGAGCGTGGATGGAACACGGGGACACAAGGTATGGCAACCTGGAGAGATGGTGTTGTTATCGTATTATTGTTATAGGTTGAATCAGGACAGTTGAAAAAAACATCGGATAGGGCGACAGGCAAGGAGAGATGAGGACGACTATATCCAACATCATAAGTGATAATATATGAAAAAGAGATATTTTACCTGTAAGAGGATACCTAGAAATATGACATGTTTTGGAAAACATTGCTTTACTGTTAGAAGAATTTGGGAGTGACATGATGGAGAGGATCCTTGTTGTAGGAGTAACATCATGGCCACGATTGGAACTCGAAATCAGATCCGGTAGGGGGGAGGAGTGATTGAGGGGGTGCGAGGAGTGGCTGTAGCAACCTAATGGGAGCATATAGTCTATTGAATGAAACAGATAAGGACTAAGATAGACACACTGTGGTAAGCTGTTTGATCAAATGATAGCTCTCAGAGAGCGACTGCTCAACCAGGCGCATATGTAGCTTCCTTGGTTTTTGCCATCTGGAATTTTGCACTGTGGATCGCATGGGATAATTCTTCTATCTGACACGATATCATAAGGGAGGGGTTGATGTTCGGGCCGTTCTGCCTATGTAAAGTATCAGCAAGAGTATATATGAACCAAATGTATGCTTACACCGTAGGTGATGGGAATGAGACTGGGGGTAAAAGGAGAACGAGAAAGGTCAGACTGGGATTTGCTTTATAAACTCGGAATTTTGTAATTTTTTTTTCTTACAATGGGGCCAGTATCTAAACACATAAAGAACTTCTAAAGAATACAGTTGTCAAGTGGACTAAGAGAAGCATGTGGTAATGCGATCAATCAAAAGTGCTGGAAGCCTTTGATGAGATGATTAATTAAACATGATAGGATATATACAACAACAACTAACTGTTGTGTGTTGAGAGATGGATATATGCATGGCAGACTTTGAATAAGTTGTATGTAGGTTCAGCACTTGGACAAAATTCACCAAGCCATCAGGCATACATCTCAGCTGTAGGGAAGTGTTCCAAAGGCACACTGGGTTCAGGAATAACAACGGTCCTCAAGGGGGGGACCAAATAGGTAGTAAAAGCGAGCAGTTTAAGAAGATCATTGAACTTGCAAGCAGACATGTCATTCTTGGAGTGGTTGGGATGTTCAAATCGATCAGAAGTAGGCACTGCACAACAATAACATACACCAGTTCTGGAAACATGAATGTTTGATTGAAAGGTGCGGTAGGGAGGGGAGAATTGGGAAAAAATCAAGCATTTGCAAAGGGAATGTTGGGCATTCGCGCCAGCGATGATATGCAATATACATCTGCCCTCACTTTCTTGTAGAAATCTGAAAACAGTAGTATTCTTGTTGGCTTTGCCGAATGAGCATGCTCTGGGTGATGCCACATCGAGGGCAGGGACAAATCGGGGGTCAACAATAGATACATGTTGGATTGGGTTCAGAGGGGGAGTGGCGCCCATGGGGGAGGATGAGCCTGGGGGTTGGTATGGGCATGGGTATGGGTGTGAGTGTAGGACGGCATGACATGGGAGTTATCAGGAGCCCCCAGAGGCTGAGAAACCGAGTGTTGATTTTGACCAATGGAGACCTTGGGTAAGAAGCCTGGGTGATTAACAGGAGGTAGGGGAGCCTAGTAAAACCTAAACAAGGGTGCAAAGGGTACAAGAAAAATATGTTTAGTGTGATGAGAGCAAAAATCACACAGCTCACAAGGAGCTGACATGGTGCAATTAGAAGGACTAGAATCCAGAAAAGCAGAAATTGATAATCTGCGGCACTGTGGCTTGGTTGCAAAATCAACCATAGCATTGAAGCCTCCAAGGTCAACATCTGAATTGGGCTGGTGAAGAGGAGGATTGGAATATATCAGATGGGATGTGCCAACAATGCCCTCCCTTTGGGCGAGTTGGCCAGACTGTTGAGCATGCAATGTCGCATGCTTGGGAATACGAAAATGTAAAACATAAGTGACATGGCCATAGTCAATACCTTGGGCAAAGGCAGATGTTGCACACATCCACCTAGAGGAACCCGACCTCCATCGATTTTGAGCAACAGAACGAGCCTCGGCATCCATTCTACCAATATAGAAAGGAGCACCGATATGCTCCGCTAGATTGATCACATCATTGATGTACTTGCAGAAAATGATACCATGGTCAAGAGGAGATTGAAACATGTGGAACAGGATGACCCTAGTAGTAGACTTGAGGAGTTGCTCATTAGTTACGCGTGTGACGATAAATTGAATGTTAGGACGGGTGGTAGAGTCGCGAATGACGCAAGTCGGCTGATGCTAGGTATCGATACCAACAGCCTATAGGACTAAGTCTCTGAACTATTCAATTTATAGAGTGCTTACCCTCCACAATGCGGCATCATTAGATGACTAACCATTCTAAGATTATGCTTATTACTCATTGTTGTCACCTTGCACTTCGTCTGCATTAGTGTAGCATTACATAATGCATCACATACTTTAGATTCCAAAACCTTCTTCTCTCTTCCCTCAGCATTTCTCACCATTGTGACGATCACTAAGGTATGTCATTCTTACTCGCACGTATCAGCTCTGTAGCTCACTTGTATGTCTTAGCTGGATTCATGCTAGGTAATCAATAGCATTTCTCACCATTGTGACGATTGCTGAGCTGGATTTGTGCTAGCTCGTACAGGTTATGAGCCCTGAGCTCTAACAGGGTAGAGCTCACATACCACGAAACTAGACACATATCAGTTCCACAAAGATTGTCACATCTAAATCTAACCGCTCAACATTGACCAGAAGAGTGGGGAAATACAACCATATATGTGACCTCGTCGGGACAGAAAATTATTCTCAATGGCGTAAACAGATGACGCTTGCCCTCCAGGGTGAACGTCTGTGGACACATTGCAGTAATGAAGCAGACCCATTAAATCCTGTTGACTTTGCCTCTGTCGCTCCTACTCCGAAGGATCCCAAAGCCATCACAGATGCTGAAAGGGAGAAAATCCTTGACTGGTCAGCCAAAGATGCCCAGGCTAAGGCTCGAATTGATTGGAAGGTCTCCCCAATCGTCGACAATCTTCTAAACGAGGCTAACACCACACGTCAACAATGGGAAGTCCTTGCGCGACATTACTCCCGAAATGACATACTCTCCCAATACAAACTACATATGACCATACACTCAGAAAAGATGAAGGATGCAGAAGACGTGACCTGCTATATTGGAGTCTTTGAGGACGCCCATCGTCGCTTCATTCAAATGGGAGTTACATACACCACCAAAGAATCCATCTTCAACTTACTGCAGGGTCTACCCAATGGTGTTGAATGGGAAATTTTCGCGAACTCACACTGAGCAAGCTGAGCATTTCGAGCTCCCCCACTACCACTTTGAGCACATCTACTCCAACCCCTTTTATGTTCAAAGAAGCAGCTAAGCTACTCACAGAAAAGGCAAATGCAATCATAGGCAGACACAAACTTGCATCGCCAGGCTCGGAGTATGCCAATGCTGCAATCAATGAGACCAGGGGCGGTTCTAGAACCAACTCAGCTACCAGGATTTGCATCCACAAAAACAACCCACTAGGGATTAAATGTATCAACCTGTGCTGCATAGGAAAGTCTAGGGCTGATACGCATGACAGGGATCACTGCTACTGGCCCAGCGGTGGTATGGAGGACAAAGCACCATCTTGGATTCGCAACAGGCACAAGGTAGTGGAGACCACAGCTGTTGCAACATCATCTCCAACATCGACGCCAGTGTCTTCCACCACCCCCCTAGCTACCTCATCTGCCAGCACAGAGAGTCATTGGTGAGACCTATCTTGTGCAGCCATCATCAAGGAGGTCACATGCCTCGTCCCCCCCCATGCATTCGCAACTATCCTAGTTCTGGTACCACCTCACACCTTATCAAGGACAGAGGATATTTTCTCAACTTTACCCACGAGGATCATCCACCTGTCAAAACCGCAAATCACAGAAAATTGTTCACTACCAGGCGGGGAACTTGTGTTATCGACATGATGCTTGGGGAGAACACCTACTGTGTAATGCTAAAGGACTGCCTGCATGCTCCTGGGGAACTGCTGAACTTGCTCTCTGTCGGACGGATGTTACAGAAAGGCTGGGGTTGCAATTTCAGAGGTTCTAGCTCAACTACTGGACCTCACTGCTGCCTCTTGTACCAGGGTCAGGTCATGGGGAAGATGCCTCTGGGAGTCTGTGCTATCTAAATCTCTGTTTGGTCCATCCTGATGAGCTCAATTCTGGAACTCTGATCTACAAGGAAATCTGTGCCCTTGCTGATGACAAAAGCATGAACTTTGTGAAGGTCCATGCTTCATGGGATCTCTGGCATGCAAGAATGGGACACCTGGGAGGCAAATCCATAAAACAATTACCTCTCGTTGCCACTGGAGTGAAAATGGAATTGAACAAACCACTTGGGCATTGTGAAGCTTGTATCGTCTCAAAACACCCTCGCAAACCCCATCCACCCTCATCCACACCACATGCTGCTCACATGCTTGATCTCATCCATTCAGACCTTTGTGGTCCTTTTCCTGTCCACACTCCACATGGCAAACTGTACTTTGTCATCTTTCTCAATGACCACACACACCTCATCAATGTACAGCTGCTCGCCACCAAGGATCAGGCACTGGATGCTTGGCGCATTGTCAAGGCACTTTGGGAGAACCATGCTGAACAAACTGTTAAAATGTTTCACTCGGACAATGGAGGGGAGTTCATCAGCGCAGCTTTCATGACGGCATTACAGGATGCAGGAATTGATTGACAGTTGGCATCTCCTTATGCCCACCAGCAAAATGGCAAGGCTGAGTGAGCAATACAAACTCTTCAAGGACACACCCTTGCAATGCTCGAGACAGCCAAATTCCCTTCAAACCTTTGGGGGGAGGCCATCCTCACCGCCGCATACCTCTGGAATCATACCGAGTCAGCATCCCTGCCTCCAGGTATAACCCCCTATGAGATGGTGAATGGACATAAACCTGACTTATCCCACCTACATGTCTTCAGCTCACAGTGCTGGGTGCGCATCCCAAGTGAACTCTAAGCCAAGCTTGGTCCTCGCTCACATTGAGCTACCTTCATGAGGTACCCAGATGGCACCAAAGGCTATTGTGTCCGAGACACCATCAGTGGTGCTTTCTTTGTCACTCGTGATGTCGAATTCAATGAAAATGTGCCTGGTATTGCCTCGGACTCTGACTCCGAAGAGGAAGACAGGGTACCTTCTACCCCTGCCACCCCTACATCAGCACCCACATCCCCCACTTCTGTGACGGTACCCGTGGTATCTACCATTGTCCCTTGAAGGTCATCTCGGATCAAAACTTTGACATCCAAGGGAGTTGCCTACACCGCTGAACTGGCAGCTACACATGCACAATTACAAACTCTCTGTGAACGTCGAGCAGCTGTCAAAGCTAGGACCAGCAGTGAGGGGGTATCCCTGGAGGATGTCAATGAATTGATGCAAACCAAGCCCGATGATGATATCCCGGAGGTGGTCGCCAACGTTGTCATTGAGGAGCAAGCTCACATAATGATTCACAGTGACAAGCGTCATGATCCCTCCGGCCCTGATTACAACATGAAGTTGCTGCCAGCAACATACAAGAAGGCCATGTCACGCTCTGATCGAGACAAATGGCTGGAGGCAATGACCACCAAGCTTAAAACCATGAAGGATATGAATGTCTACGAACTTGCGCAGCTTCCAGAGTGTTGTAAGGCGATCGGGTGCTGCTGGGTCCTGGAATTCAAGGAGGATAACAAGGGCAGATCAGTTTTCAAAGCCCATTTAGTGGCGCAGGGTTTCTTGCAAGTTCCAGGAGTGGACTACAGGGCCACTTTTGCGCCTGTTGTTAAACCAGCATCTGTACACCTTCTCATTGCACTCGCATGCCAGAACAGTTGGGAGATTGACACTTTTGATGCCAAATGGGCATTCCTTTGGGGAGTTCTCAAAGAGGAGATCTATATGAGGCAGCCAAAGGGGTTTGAAGATGGTGACTGGCACGTTCTTGTATGGTGAATGCTACGGTCCATCTACAGCTTGAAACAATCAGCGCTAGAATGGTACGAGCAAGTCTGGGCTGTTATGGCTGATCTGGGCTTCACTCAAACAGAATCTGATCACATGCTATTCTATTACGACAAGGCCAGTTGTGCAACCTCCGCCATTCGTATCCGATGCTTCATTGGCTGGCATGTTGACAATGGTATGGCCATGTCAAACTCGAAGCCCTTCCTCGAAAAGGTGAAGAGCAGGATTGCTGAGAGGTTTGGTATCAAGGATTTCGGACAAGTCACAAAGTATCTCAGGGTCCAGTTCGAGCGGGACCACAGCGCACGCAAAATGTGGTTGCATCAATCTGAGTACATTATATTCCTATTACAGGAATATGGACTCTCTGAGTGCACTCCTGTCCATCTCCCGACTGACCCCAAGGCACCCCTTGGCGACACTGAGACACAATACCCCCAGGTTCCTAAGCTTCATTCTGCCTACTTGAAGATTGTGGGAGAACTCATCTATCTTTCTGTCAACACTCGACTGGATATTTCCTATGTTGTCAATGCACTTGCACAGCACAACACGAATCCCGAACCCTGTCATTTTGCTGTCGCTAAAAGGGTACTGCGATACTTGGCTGGGACGACAGACTCCCGATTGCAGTATGAGCACGAAGGCAACGATCAAGGACTCTTTGCCTATGCAGATGCAAGCTGGGCGAATGAGACTGGTCATTGTTCAGTCAGCGGATATGCCTGGTACTATGCAGGTGGTCTCATCTCTCTCATGTCTCAAAGAAGCAGACCACGGTGGCCCTCTCCTCGACTGAAGCAGAATACATGGCAGCGACTCATGTCACTCAGGAAGGTCTATGGCTCCGCTCTCTTTTCACCGAACTCCGAGTTCCTTTTGACACTCCCATTCCCATTTATCTCGATAACGCGGGTGTAATCACCTTATCTGCAGCAGCAAAGTTTCACCAGTGCTCGAAGCACATATATTTATGTTACCACTTCATCCGAGAGCACATTGACAATGGCTCCTTTTTTTTAATTTGGGTTCCATCTCATCGTAATGTTGCAGACATTCTTACAAAGGCTTTACCCCGCCCCGCATTTGAGAAGTTTCGTCTTTCACTTGGACTCATTGCTTGTTGAAGGGAGTATGTTAGATTATCCTTATCACTCATTGTTGTCACCTTGCACTTCGTCTGCATTAGTGTAGCATTACGTAATGCATCACATACTTTAGATTCTGAAACCTCCTTCTCTCTTCCCTCAGCGTTTCTCACCATTGTGACAATCACTGAGGTATGTCGTTCTCACTCGCACATATCAGCTCTGTAGCTCACTTGTATGTCTTAGCTGGATTTGTGCAATAGCATTTCTCACCATTGTGACGATCGCTGAGCTGGATTCATGCTAGCTCGTACAACCGTCACAGACAAAAGGATAATCTGGCAACCAATATGGCCTAAGCAGTTGAACGAATGGAAACTTTGGCAATAATCTTGAGAGAGTAAAATGTTGTGTGCTTCATTGATGACCATGCCATTTAGGTAGCCAGCATGATGTGAACTGGAAAGCCATTCTCAAAAAGGTTCTGTCATGACATGCTTGGCAGCAGCAAATATCAATTTATAACAGAATGGGTTGACTCCATCACCAGACAATGACCAGATGCCATGAGGGATATCCTTTGCCGAGGCGTCTGCAAGGGCCTGGTCTATCAATGGGATGTGTGGGATGATCAGAACATGAAAACCATTATCTGGGGAAAAACAAGGTGCCTGATATATCACAGATTTCCCCCCTCCAGTAGGAAGAACAACAAGGACATGGGGGTGCATATGAGTAACGACCTCGATAGCCTGGCCCTGTGAGAGTGACTTGAAGTATGCATTTTGACGCCTAAAGAGCACAGAGAGATAAGAAAGGTGGGAGAAATGAATGATTATAGGTTCAGGATTAGGCAAGGGAGGCAGTGGGATGCACAAATGACTCATCCAAGGGACCTTGTGTGTGAGCGTCATTGAAATTGTGTCCTGAATAATTGGCAAACACCGCTCCAATATGTTGTTCTCTACAGTGGCCAGGTCACAAGAATGATTACGGGATGCTTCTAATATTGGAAGCATTTGTTGTAGTAGACAATGTTGGATGGAATTGAGTAGGCTTAATGAATGAGATGGGGGTGTGGGGGTGTTAGAATCAGGGGGACCAGCGAATAATCCCAGACCTAACCAGGAGTGATATCAGGAGGCAAGGCAGAGAGCATCCATGTACATATTCTCGGTGAGCCAGGGGAGATTGTCATAAACAAGGCTGTACTGTGCATTCCTGGTCAAAGAGGAATGCCTGACACAAGCACCTATGGGATCGTCTTGGGTATTAAGCTCATCATGATGATGTAAGACAGATCAAAGGATCGCCTTGATAGCCTGACGATAGGAAGAGATGGTCAAGGGTACATTAAGATGTTCTTCAGTATGCAAGTGCAGGATGTTGCTAAATGTGCTGCTTTCGACAGTCTTGCCATTGATGATGTACAGGTAGGTTTTGTACACTTGAACACGTTCACTTGACACTTGCCGAGTGAACACAGTCATGACTTGCCATATAGGACCAATAAGATAGATAAACAAACGGGATACACAGGCTGGTAGAAAGTGGGCAACAAAAGCATCCCTACCAGTAAGGGAGCGAGTCTTCAAGTATTGACATATGATGGTACACAATATGGCAAGGAAAAAAAAGTTGCGAGGGCCATCAATTGAATTCACAGCTCGAAGAGAACCTAGTTCTGTTCCATGAGCAGCACCAGGTGTGGAGATATGAGTGAGTATCATGAGGACATCGACGAACTGGTGGTATAGATAAAGGTACAGTAATTGTGAAGTGCAGCTGTCAGGGAGTTGAATAAGAATATTGAGTAAGAGACAATGACTGACTGGCTTTGTGAATGATATGACTATCTTTATCCGCTGTGTGATAAGTTTCAAATATGGAGGGAGTAGAATAAATATGCATCAATAGCATATTGAGGTGGGTATGGAATGCATTATGTGGTGAATGGACAAATGAAAAGCCCTTGTTTGTGTTCCGCAGGGGATCTATGGGCCATCCAGCCTGGTTATTGGGTTATAGAGCAGAATCTATGATGTCTTCAAAAGGGTGTACATCCACTCCCAATAAACGTTCAGTGAGGATAACATTTGCTTTCAAGCAAAGGTTCTGAACCATTTTGGAGATCAAATTGATCTGGAGTGGGTGGCCTTTAACACTGAGGGTGTCATGTGGTAGATTCCAATGCATATAGGGATGTTTCGTGGAATTGTAGGCACAAGCAGAAATGAGATGTGTGATTTGTCAGAGACTATTAAAAGGTGTTGGAAATCCTTCTTTTAAAAGGGGGAGTAAGTTGTTGTGATAGTAGCTATTTAAATAGCAGTGAGGAAGTGTAAAGATGTAAAAAGACAAACCTCAGGAAGACAATGGAAGGGTCAGCAACAAGGCATGCATGGGCTTCCAAAATTGCAATACAACACAGGCAGAACATCATTGAAGCAAGGTTTGGGGAAATGGAATGTAGAGGAGGAAAGTGCCGTCATCATGGATGTACCAGAACACAATGAACTGCATGAGAGAACACAACAAACTATGCCTCTGTACGTCAGGGTCCTATGTGGAAAGCATAGAAAACAAAGCAGTTGGATAGGTTTCCTAAGGTCTTGATGTTCCACCAGAGCACAGTGGACAGCAAGGCATTGTTGACGTTGAGGGACTGATAAATGAAGTGAAACCTCTGTGTTACGGATTACGAAGGGGGTACACTTTTTCATTTACGCTTTTTCATTCACTCGATTCCTAGTCTCATTCACTTCACTGTACACGGTTGTATTCGTAATGGAGTCGTCCTCCATTATACCAGATACATTTCCTGATCTTCTCTCTTCTGTCTCACACGGCGCCCCGCCCTTACCATATTTAGACTTCCTTTCCGTTCCGCCGCAGTCGCCTTATTCAGACTTCATCGCCTGCGGCATAACCTTTTACTTATGACTCGTCATGACTCGTCATGACTCATTACAACTCATATGCTGTGCATCCTTTCTTTATTTAGAAGGGGCCTACCGTATATAAGGGTGCTCTCTTGCCCTCCTGTAATTTCCCTAAGCTAGTTCTACGCAATATCAGTGTAGTTTCTAGTAACCACTGAGTCTAGCGATGTTCCTAGATAGGTGAGACCAGCTCAGGCTTTGTGTCATCTCGAAGCTCGGCATCGTTCCTCAAGGACTCCTCTACTCGTCACTCGCTCTCACTTCTTTACACACGAACTCTTTGTCGTATCGCAGCACGCTACGTCACTACTACGCTGTGTGTTACAAAAGAACTAGCTTTTCCCCTTGTCCCTACTTTTATGTAGAGGACACTCCCCCTACCCACCATCTCTCGCCTAGGCAGATTCAGAGTACCTTCCGACTCCGACTCCCCTCCTGAAACACCCACCGTGTCTCAGTCTCGTCCCTCCCCTCGACTTCCCAGACTTCACCTACCTGACGATCACCCGTTCTATCTCGTTCTCCCAGATAGATTCTCCTCCCCAGAGTATATCGCGGTATATCAAGAACGTCAGAGGGCTCTAGCTGAAGTCAACCAGTCTCAAGGGTGGAACACCGACGCACTCCCCTCTATCTCTGAATTAGCTGCCATCCCCCAGGCCTCCGTCGAATCCCCCATCCAAGAGGACCCTCCCCTTACTTTCCATGACCCTGACCCAGAACCAACCAATGCAGAGACTTCCTACCCGGAACCGACCAGTGCAGAGACTTCCTACCCAGAACTGACTGCGGAGGAAGATATTGACATTGACCCAGCTCTAGAAGACGAAATGGTATCAGAAATAAAGGCCGGCCTTCCCAAGGACTTTTCCGGGGAGGCGAAGGACGCCTACTTCACTATCAACAACAAGGTGTTCATGGATAAGACCAAATCCCTTACCTTCCTTAACAAGATCAGTAAGGGCCGTGGCAAGACCTTTGCTGAAGGATGGCTGATGAAATTGGGAAACGCCCATATCCCAAACGAACTCAAGACCTTTGATTGTATTAAACAAGCTTTCAAGACCGCCTTCTCCCCCTATGACGTAGCCACCAAGGCTAGGATCGACCTCTCCAAACTCCATCAGACTGCCGGAAAAGACACGGATGGAAACTGGAGCAATGGCTTCGCCAAATACGCTTCAGAATTCCAACTTCTCGCCGAGAAGTCCCTCATCTCTGACAAGCACGCTCTTGTGGAATGGTTCATCCAAGGCCTCTCTCCTAAACTTGCAACGATGATCCTATCTTGCGAAAAGATCCCCGACGACTACAAGGATTGGATTAAGAAGGCAGGCCAGTTCTCGCAACAACTGCGGAGAATTGGGGACCTTCGAAAGGGTGTACCACATATCCCGGCACCCTCCTCTCGATCGCACAAGGACCCGTATGCGATGGACGTAGATGCCATGCGTCTATCGCCGACTCAGCGTGCTGAGTATATGCGGAGCAACAAATGCTTTATCTGTCACAAGGTTGGCTGTAGGTCTTCCAACCACCATGGAACCAGAACCAACCGGTCCAACTCACGTCCCCGCCCGACCACATCCTCCAGACGCACTGCATGTCCTACTTATAAAGTCCCACAACGACGGGCACGAGCCACCACTACCACGGAGGAGGATGATGAACTCTCAGCTTACCTAGAGGAAATGGGAAGCATCGAGAAAGGTGCCGCAATTAAGATCCTCAAAACTGCTTTTGGGGAGGGCAGCTCATCCGCGGACGAGGAGGCTGGCTACCAGGCCATGGCTGAGGTAAGAACGGCCACTTACCAAGAATGCCAAAGGGAAGCGATCAGGGCAGTACCACGAGCCAGGGCTGTATGATCTGGACCATGGAACAACCGATTCTCCGCTATTGTGCTGGCGGACCTCTGGGAAACCACCTTGGAGGAAGCCCTGGAACAATCACCAGGCACGTACCCCCAATGACATATCTGTCCAGTCAAGGGTGGACGCGGATGCAGCTACTCCCCGGGGTCAGAGGACGGGGCTTGGACCACAACCTTCTTCTCAAGAGACCGCCACGAGAAACACAGTCAAACATGGAATCAAAGTGGTAAAGGTGGTGAGGGAAGGGGAAGAGGCATGTGAGATACCTGGAACAGACCAGGACACGTGGCCTGGAATGGGGACCGACCCGTCCAAACGCATACGGAGTGTCTCCGGTTTCTGTGGCAAGGATTTTTGAAGAGCAGGGATGGGTCAACGTCATCTCCTGCTAAATTTTCTCATAGGATATCTCCAGTATTCGTGTCAGGTGGTTCATCGCAATCCATATCTATTCCCGTCACCCTCTACCCACCTGACCGAACTGCGTTCAAAAGCGTTGACACAAAAGCCCTCATCGACTCTGGGGCAACTGGCTGCTTCATCGACTACACTACTGTGGTAGCTTGCGACATCCCTACTACGCGACTAAATATCCCGCTTCGAGCAAGCAACATCGATGGATCCCCCAATAAAAACGGCCTGATATGAAAACAGGCATCGGTGCTAATGCAACTCGGAGAAACCACCACACTCCGGGACTTCCTTGTTATTGACTGTGGCAAGGATGAGATCATCCTCAGACTCCCTTGGCTCCGTGACAACAATCTGGAGGTCGACTGGAGTACAGGAACCATTTGTCTCCGTGATCCGGAACCGACCGGATGGGAACATACGTGGAATCAAGAAGACGTCGTGGCAGAAGCGCATACTCTAAATGTCTTCAACAAGAAATGCCAGATGAACAAATTGCGGTGACGAAGAGCTCTGTGGTGGAAGCGTAACGTCGACCCCATACTAATGGCAAAGACCAGAGAAGTTCATCTGAAGGTAGCTGATGTGGAACTGGCCACGCAGCGGGAAGAGATACCAGCGCTCATAGACGTAGAGGAGGATGACGAAGAGCCAACTGGACCTTCCATTAGAAAAACTATGATTTCAACTTCTCTCGCCCAAGATGCGAAGAAGACCAAGACGGAACTCCCGTGGGACTTCCGAGACTTTGAGGACGTCTTCCAAAAGAAGGATGACGGTCCCCTTCCGCCCTACCGGTCGTTCGATCACGGCATAGATCTAGACAACTCTTTCCTACCCAAGGTTGCAAAAGCCTACCCACTCAACCCTAAAGAACAAGAAGCATGTAAAGAATTCATTGACGAGCACATGAAAGCCAGACGTATTCGCCCCTCTAACTCTCCCATGGCCTCCCCATTCTTCTTTGTATCCAAGAAGGACGGTAATCTTCGCCCTTGCCAAGATTATCGATATCTCAATGAGCATACTATCACAAACGCCTATCCCCTCCCGCTTATCGGCGATTTGATGGACCAACTCAAGGGATCTCGTTACTTCATGAAGATGGATATCTGTTGGGGGTATAACAACGTCCAGATCAAGACTAAAGACGCTTGGAAGGCGGCGTTCATCACGCCCTTCGGCCTCTTCGAGCCTCTCGTCATGTTCTTCGGCCTTTGCAACAGTCCTGCAACTTTCCAGTCATTCATGGACTATGTTTTCAAGGATATGGTAGCGGAAGGATGGTTAATCATCTATATGGATGACATGTTGATCCATTCCAGGGATCTGAACAAGCATCATCAGCAAACGAGGTGAGTTCAGGAACGGTTCCGTGATAACCGTCTCAGCCTCAAACTAGAAAAATGTATGTTCGACGCATCCTCGGTTGAATTCCTAGGGATGGTCGTTCAAGAGGGTATCATCGCGATGGACCCTACAAAGTTATCGGCGATTGCCACCTGGGAACCACCTACTACAGTTCACGCAGTCTGCTCCTTCATAGGGTTCTGCAACTTCTACCACAAGTTTATTCCGAATTTCTCAGAAATTGCTAGGCCGATCTTGGATTTAACGAAGAAAGGGCAGCCATGGTCCTGGACGCACGAGCAACAACAGGCCTTCGACCTCCTCCGTCGGGCCTTCACCTCGAAACCTGTACTCGCAATGCCGGATACCTCCAAATCATTCTACGTCATGACGGACACCTCACTGACGGCCACCGGAGGCGTACTGATGGGGAAGGACGCCAATGGCAATTTACACCCTTGCTGCTATATTTCCCGAACGTTCTCACCGGCGGAGCACAACTACGACATTTATGACCGTGAACTCTTGGCGGTTATATGGGCGCTAGAAGAATGGCGTCATTACCTCACCGGAACCAACCGGCCCGTAACCATCCTCACAGATCACAAGAATCTGTGTTACTTTAAAGATCCCAGGAAGCTCTCTAGGTGGCAGGCTAGATGGCTCTTAACATTACAGGACTACGACCTCCTGTTTCAACATATACCGGGGAATAACATGGCCCCCGCGGACGCTCTCTCTCGAAAGGATGCCCTGGATACTTCGGATGATAACGCCGAAGTTACCCTACTGCCTGGAGAGCTCTTTTTAAAACAAATCGACACAGACCTCCGACACGCTATCAAGCAATCTTGCTCCACTGATGGCTTCGTCATCGACCAGCCCCGCAAATTGCACGAGGGTACCTCGGGAATCCCTTGTTTCACTATCCACGACTGGCGTTTTGATGACGGCCTCCTCTATTTCAAGGATCAGGCCTACGTGCCCGAGGCCCACCGGAACGACCTCCTCCATTCCATCCATGACTCGCCCGCGGGGGGCCATGGCAGTTACTACCGGACCGTTAATCAGGTACAATGTGACTATTGGTGGCCTGGCCTGACCGCTTTCATCCACCGCTTCATTCAAGGATGCACGGTTTGCCAGGCCAACAAGGTCAACACACACCCCACTGTTCCGCCTCTCACTCCTCTTCCAGTCACTTCCTCCCACCCATTCCAGTGTCTATCGGTCAATCTCATCACGGACTTGCCGCCGTCTAAGGGTTTTGATTCGGTTATGGTCGTGGTCGACCATGGCCTTATGAAGGGGGTAATTTTCACCCCTACTCACAAGAGTGCGGACGCCAAGGGCATCACACAACTGTTTTTCGAAAAAGTCTTTCCTCGCTTTGGACTCCACGACAAGGTTATCTCGGACCGCAGTCCGCAGTTTGCCTTGGCCTTCGCTCTAGAACTAGCGAGGCACCTGGATTATGATCCACTCCTCTCCTCCACCTACCACCCACAGACCGACAGAGAAACGGAACGGGTCAATCAGGAATTGGAAACCTATCTCTGGATCTTTTGCCAAGGAGACGCCACCCGATGGTCGGACTTATTACCAATGGCGGAGTATTGTCACAACTCCTCCGTCCATTCCGTAACGGGAAAGACCCCCTTTAGCTTCATGATGGGATACGAGCCAAGGGCTTATCCATCTCAGGGAACGAAGACCTTCCTCCCTGCCCTAGAAAAACGCCCTGGAGACCTCGATGAGGCTTGCAAGGAAGCCACTGCCGCACACGAAAAAGCCCAGCGCTACATGCGCGAACGTGTAACCTCCAAATTTAAACCCTGGAAAGTAGGAGATAAGGTATGGCTTGAGGGCTGTAACCTGAAACTCTGCTACCCCTCTCGGAAACTTGCCCCTCGACGTGAAGGACCATTTGAAATCTCACAGGTCATATCACCTGTTTCGTACAAACTCCGCCTGCCCAAGACATGGAAAATCCACAATGCCTTCCATGCATTGCTTCTGACCCCCTATCGGGAAACCGCTGAACACGGACCCAACTTCGTTCCGCTTCCACAGGATGTAATAGACGGGGAAGAGGAATTTGAAATCGAACAAATCCTAGCCCATCGGGGTTCCGCCCACCAACACCACTACCTCGTTTCATGGAAAGGCTATCCGTCTTCCGAGAATACCTGGGAACCTGAATCCAACTTAGGACATGCTGTGGACCTCCTGGAAGAATATAAGGCCAGGGATCCCATCGCCTTCCCTCCATAATCCCCCGTCCTCTCCTGCCTTTTTTTGAGTCGAGCCCTCGCTCCTCTGTCTTCACCATCACTATCTTCACCCACTTATGTCTACTTCGTGGAATGGAACCCCCTCCGTATTCCCAGTCTGACTCCACTGTCTCCCAGACTGAACCCGCCGAATCCTTTTCGCTTCTCTCCTCGAGAATCCTGCCATGGCCCAGCGCATCTTCCTCTGCCCCCTTTATAGGGATAACTCCATACTCCAATCTCTGGGCCTCATCTTTCATACATACACCACCAGACGGACACTCCACACCCAGCTCTTCCCAGATGGGGTCCTGCCTGTCTACGCTGCCGCCATGGAACAGGCCATCCATTCCTCCAGAGACACTATCCTGGATGCCCTCCATGACCATGGATTCTCCGATGTCATCATGGCAATCCCCTCCAATCTGTACATGCATGTTTTGCGACCCCTCGTCAACACCCTATCAGTCAACCTTCAAGGTTACTACATGGACGACCACCCGGGCAACGCCTGGGACGGGGACACTTGGGCCCGCAACCTTCAAAACCCCATCTGGGATGACAACTCCACCGTCACCCCAAATGCCTCGTCCTCTGACTCCTCCTCCTCGGCCGATGACTCCACCATTACAGCACACCTCCCTGTCCCTCCTTCACCAACTCCCGCAGCTGGACCATCTCGCCGATCAAGAAGTGCTGATGCTACTAGAGGAACTAGCTGCCCTCCTATTTCCGGACCACTCTCCTCTCTCTCCCATGATGACCCCGAGGTCCTCGCTTTCCTCGCCACCGTTTCCCTCCTCGGATGAGGGACACCTACCCCCGAACCCACCAACGTACTCCCCGCTCAAGAACATCCCACCACTCTAACTCCCACCCGTCGTCCTCGTCAACTCAATCGACGTGGCAAGGGCATTTCATTCAGACTCCCCAGCTCCGCAGCCCGAGCTGTGGGGCAACGTTCTCAGGGATATAGAGGACAATCGAGACAGGCAACTCCGTTCCCCACCTCCGGTCGCATTAACAAGGACTTTGCGGCTTCGCCCTCGCCAGCGCCAGGGTCGAGTTCCCACCCCATCAACGTAGACTCGCTCCCCTCCTTACCTCCAACCCCCTCACGTCCTACTCGCCCCGTCCTCAGACGTTGTTTCTCATGCAACCAACGAGGACATCTTCGTGCAGATTGCCCTCATTATGAGTGCCCATTCTGTCGTGTCACCGCCCCCGGCCACATCCAGGCCCACTGCCCCCGTCACCGCTGCCCCTCTTGTGGGGAACTCAGCCACTCCGATGACATCTGTCCTTTCTGGCATAATCCCCTTGACGATTACGCCCCCACTGATTACGAGATTAACGAAGGGGAAGAGATGGATTAATGGTCTCGCAGGTGCTTCGACGGTAGAAAGGGGGTAATGTTATGGATTACGAAGGGGGTACACTTTTTCATTTATGCTTTTTCATTCACTCGATTCCTAGTTTCGTTCACTTCACCGTACGTGGTTATATTCGTAATGGAGTTGTCCTCCATTATACCAGATACGTTTCCCGATCTTCTCTCTCTTCTGTCTCACACAGCGCCCCGCCCTTACCATATTTAGACTTCCTTTCTGTTCTGCCGCAGTCGCCTTATTCAGACTTCATCGCCTGCGGCATAACCTTTTACTTATGACTCATCACAACTCATATGCTGCGCATCCTTGCTTTATTTAGAAGGGGCCTACCGTATATAAGGGTGCTCTCTTGCCCTCCTGTAATTTCCCTAAGCTAGTTCTACGCAATATCAGTGTAGTTTCTAGTAACCACTGAGTCTAGCGAGATTCCTAGATAGGTGAGACCAGCTCAGGCTTCGTGTCATCTCGAAGCTCAGCATCGTTTCTCAAGGACTCCTCTACTCGTCACTCACTCTCACTTCTTTACACGTGAACTCTTTGTTGTATCACAGCACGCTACGTCACTACTACGCTGTGCGTTACGCTCTGACCCCTCCAATGAGCGTGTGAGCAACAAAACTGTTGCAATGCTAACCCTTGACACAGGGCGTGAAGCACCCTGCAACCACCTGTGGGGGTTTCGCTTAGGTCTGGTGGGGCCAAATACTGTACAAACCCCTGGCTACAAATTGGTCCCTGGGTCATGTGATTTGGCCCAGTGGCTGTGGAGATATCATCATTTTAATGCACTCATGTCATTGCAACAGTTTTATTGCTAATATTAAGGGTATTGCAAATTAGTATGAAGTATATCCTCCTTTGGCCTTGATGACCTCCTGAACCCTTCTAGGCCCTCCTGAACCCTTCTAGCCATACGTTCAATCAATCTCTGACACTCCTCCACCCCAATCTTATACCATTCCTCCTGAATCCTCTCCCAATGTTCCAATACCCCCTTGGGTGGCTCAGGATACTCTGCTAGCCTCCTTTTGAGAAGAAACCAT
>JBBPJO010000065.1:0-27332 GCA_038088815.1 Boletus nobilissimus | reverse complement strand
TTTCCATGTAGTACCCTCGAAGGTTGACTGATAGGGTGTTGACGAGGGGACGCAGAATGTGCAAGTACAGGTTGGAGGGGATTGCCATGATGACATCGGCGAATCCGTGGTCATGGAGGGCATCCAGGATGGTTGCGGGCCCAAGTGTCCCCATCCCAGGCGTTGCCTGGGTGGTTGTCCATGTAGTACCCTCGAAGGTTGACTGATAGGGTGTTGACGAGGGGACGCAGAATGTGCAAGTACAGGTTGGAGGGGATTGCCATGATGACATCGGCGAATCCGTGGTCATGGAGGGCATCCAGGATAGCGTCTCTGGAGGAATGGATGGCCTGTTCCATTGCGGCAGCGTAGACAGGCAGGATCCCATTGGGGAAGAGTTGGGCATGGAGTGTCCGTCCGGTGGTGTATGTATGAAAGATGAGGCCCAGAGATTGGAGTATGGAGTTATCCCTGTAGCGGGAGCAAATGGAGATGGCCTGGGCTGCGGCAGGATTCTCGAGGAGAGAAGTGAAAAGGATTCGGCGGGTTCGGTCTGGGAGACGGTGGAGTCGGACTGGGAATACGGAGGGGGTTCCATTCAGCGAAGTAGACATAAGTGGGCGAAGGTGGCAACGACGATGGCGATAGAGGAGCGAGGGCTCGACTCGAGAGGTAGGAGAGGGTTTGGGTTATGGGGGGAAGGTGATAGGATCTCTGGCCTTATATTCTTCCAGGAGGTCCACAGCATGTCCTAAATTGGATTCGGGTTCCCAGGTATTTTTGGAAGACGGATAGCCTTTCCATGAAACAAGGTAGTGGCGTTGGTGGGTGGAACTCCAATGGGCCAAAATTTGTTCGATTTCAAATTCCTCTTCCCCGTCTATTATATCCGGTGGAAGTGGAATGAAGCTGGGTCCGTGTTCAGCAGTTTCCCAATAGGGGTCAGAAGTGATGCGTGGAAGGCGTTGTGGATTTTCCACGTCTTGGGCAAGTGGAGTTTGTATGAAACAGGTGATATGACCTGTGAGATTTCAAATGGCCCTTTGTGTCAAGGGGCGAGTTTTCGAGAGGGGTAGCGGAGTTTCAGGTTATGGCCTTCAAGCCATACCTTATCTCCTACCTTCCAGGGTTTGAATTTGGAAGTTACGCATTCGCGCATGTATCGTTGGGCTTTTTCATGGGCAGCGGTGGCTTCCTTGCGAGCCTCATCGAGGTCTCCAAGGCGTTTTTCTAGTGCAGGGAGGAAGGTTTTCGTTCCCAAAGATGGATAGGCTCTCAGCTCATATCCCATCATCAAACTAAAAGGGGTCTTTCCTGTTATGGAATGGACAGAGGAGTTGTGGCAGTACTCTGCCATTGGCAATAGATCCGACCATCGGGTGGCATCTCCTTGGCAAAAGATCCGAAGATAGGTTTCCAATTCCTGGTTGACCCGTTCCATTTCTCCATCGGTCTGTGGATGGTAGGCGGAGGAGAGGAGTGGATCGTAATCCAGGAGCCTCGCTAGTTCTAGAGTGAAGGCCGAGGCAAACTGCAGACCGCGGTCCAAGATAACCTTGTCGTGGAGTCCAAAGCGGGGAAAGACTTTTTTGAAAAATAGTTGTGTGATGCCCTTGGCATCCGCACTCTTGTAAGTAGGGGTGAAAATTCTTGGATACGAAGAAGAATGGGGAAGCCATGGGAGAGTTAGAGGGGTGAATACATCTGGCTTTCATGTGTTCGTCGATAAATTCTTTACATGCCTCTCGCTCTTTAGGGTTGAGCGGGTAGGCTTTTGCAACCTTGGGTAGGAAAGAGTCGTCTAGATCTATGCTGTGATCGAACGACCGGTAGGGCGGAAGGGGACCGTCGTCCTTCTTTTGGAAGACGTCCTCAAAGTCTCGAAAGTCCCGCGGGAGTTCAGTCTTGGTCTTCTTCACATCTTGAGTGAGAGAAGTCGAAATCATGGTTTTCTTAATGGAAGGTCCGGTTGGCTCTTCATCATCCTCCTCTACGTCTATGAGCACTGGTATCTCTTCCCACTGTGTGGTCAGTTCCACATCAGGTACCTTCAGATGAACTTCTCTGGTCTTTGCCGTTAGTATAGGGTCGACGTTATGCTTCCACCACAGAGCTCTTCATCGCCGTAATTTGTTCATCTGGCATTTTCTGTTGAAGACATTTAGGGTATGGCTCTCTGCTGCGACGTCTTCTTGATTCCACATGCGTTCCCGTCCGGTCGGTTCCGGATCGCGGAGATGGACGGTTTCTGTACTCCAATCGACCTCCGGATTGTTGTCGCGGAGCCAAGGGAGCCCGAGGATGATCTCATCCTTGCCACAGTCAATAACAAGGAAGTCCCGGAGTTCGGTGGTTTCTCCGAGTTGCATTAGTACCGATGCCTGTTTTCGTATCGGGCCGTTTTTATTGGGGGATCCATTGACGTTGCTTGCTCGAAGCGGGACCTTTAATCGCATAGTAGGAATGTCGCAAGCTACCACAGTAGTGTAGTCAATGAAGCAGCTGGTTGCCCCTGAGGTGATAAGGGCTTTTGTGTCAACACTTTTGAATGCAGTTCGGTCAGGTGGGTAGAGGGTGACCGGAATAGATATGGATTGCGATGAACCACCTGACATGAATACTGGAGATATCCTATGAGAAACTTTAGCAGGAGATGACATTGACCCATCCCTGCTCTTCAAAAATCCTTGCTGCAGAAACCGGAGACACTCTGTATGTGGTTGGACAGGTCGGTTCCCGTTCCAGGCCACGTGTCCTGGTCAGTTCCAGGTATCTCACGTGCCTCTTCCCCTGCCCTCACCGCCTTTACCACTTTGATTCCATGTTTGACTGTGTTTCTCGTGGCGGTCTCTTGAGAAGAAGGTTGCGGTCCAAGCCCCATCCCCTGACCCCGGGGAGTAGCTGCTTCCACGTCCACCCTTGACTGGACAGATACATCATTGGGGTACATGCCTGGTGATTGTTCCAGGGCTTCCTCCGAGGTGGTTTCCCAGAGGTCCGCCAGTGCAATAGCGGAAAATCGGTTGTTCCATGGTCCAGATCGTACAGCCCTGGCTCGTGGTGCTGCCCTGATCACTTCCCTTTGGCACTCTTGGTAAGTGGCTGTTCTTACCTCAGCCATGGCCTGGTAGCCAGCCTCCTTGTCTGCAGACGAGCTGCCCTCCCCGAAAGCAGTTTTGAGGATCTTAATTGTGGCGCCTTTCTCAATGCTTCCCATTTCCTCTAGGTAAGCTGAGAGCTCATCATCCTCCTCCGTGGTGGTGGTGGCTCATGCCCGTTGTTGCAGGACTTTGTAAGTAGGACGTGCGGTGTGTCCAGAGGATGTGGTCGGGTAGGGACGTGAGTTGGACCGGTCGGTTCCGGTTCTGTGGTGGTTGGAAGACCTACAGCCAACCTTGTGACAGATAAAGCATTTGTTGCTCCGCATATACTTAGCACGCTGAGTTGGCGATAGATGCACGGCATCTACGTCCATCGCGTACGGGTCCTTGTGCAATCGAGAGGAGGGTGCCGGGATATGTGGTACACCCTTTCAAAGGTCCCCAATTCTCCGCAGCTGTTGCGAGAACTGGCCGGCTTTCTTAATCCAATCCTTGTAGTCGTCGGGGATCTTCTCGCACGACAGAATCATCGTTGCGAGTTTAGGAGAGAGGCCTCAGATAAACCATTCCACGAGGGCGTGTTTGTCAGAAATGAGGGATTTCTTGGTGAGAAGTTGGAACTCTGAAGCGTATTTGGTGAAGCCATTGCTCCAGTTTCCATCCGCATCCTTTCCAGCAGTCTGATGGAGTTTGGAGAGGTTGATCCTAGCCTTGGTGGCTACATCGTAGGGGGAGAAAGTGGTCTCGAAAGCCTGTTTGATACAATCAAAGGTCTTGAGTTCGTTTGGGATATGGGCATTTCCCAATTTCATCAGCCATCCTTCAGCAAAGGTCTTGCCACGGCCCTTACTAATCTTGTTAAGGAAGGTAAGGGATTTGGTCTTATCCGTGAACACCTTGTCGTTGATAGTGAAGTAGGCGTCCATAGTAAGGAGCCATCTATTGGCGTCCTCTGCCTGTAAAGCACAGCGTAGTAGTGACGTAGTGTGCTGCGATACAAAGAAAAGTTCGCGTGTGAAGAAGGGAGAGCGAGTGACAAGCAGAGGGATTCTCGAGGAACGATGCCGAGCTTTGAGACGACGCGAAGCCTAAGCTCGTCTCACCTATCTAGGAATCTTGCTAGACTTGGTGGTCACTAGAAGCTACACTGGTATTGTGTAGAACTAGCTTAGGGAAAATACAGGAGGGCAAGAGAGCGCCCTTATATATGGTAGGCCCCTTCTAAATAAGGAAAGGATGTGCAGCATCCGCAGCAACTAAGGTATGACTCGATGTGCAGCAGGTGGGTCAAGACGAGTCAGAACGAGTCATAAATAAAGGCTATGCCGCAGGCAGTGAAGTCTGAATAAGGTGACTGCGGCGGAACAGGAAGGAAGTCTAAATAAGGTAAGGGCAGGGTGCCGTGTGAGACAGAAGGGAAAAGAGATCGGGAAACGTATCTGGTATAATGGAGGACGACTCCATTACGAATACAACCGCGTACGGTGAAGGGAACAAGACTAGAGGTCGAGTGAACGAAAAAGCGTAGTGAAAAAGTGTACCCCCTCGTAGACTGTAACACTGCCTCCCCGGAAAAGTCCTCGGGAAGGCCGGCCTTTATTTCAGATACCATGTTGTCGTCTTCTAGAGCTGAGTCAATATCAATATCTTCCTCCGCAGTCGGTTCTGGGTAGGAAGTCTCTGCACCGGTCGGTTCCGGGTCAGGATTGTGGAATACGAGGGGAGGATCCTCTTGAATGGGGGATACGGGCGGGGCCTGGGGGATGGGAGCTAATTCAGAGATAGAGGGGAGAGCGTCGGTGTTCCACCCTTGAGACTGGTTGACTTCAGCTAGAGCCCTCTGACGTTCTTGATATACCGCGATGTACTCCGGGGAGGAGAATCTATCCGGGAGAACGAGATAGAATGGGTGATCGTCAGGTAGGAGGTGAAGTCTGGGAAGTCGGGGGGAAGAACGGGACTGAGACATGGTGGGTGTTTCAGGAGGGGAGTTGGAGTCGGAAGGTACTCTGAATCTGCCTAGGTGAGAGATGATGGGTAGGGGGAATGTCCTCTACGTAAAAGTAGGGATAAGGGGAAAAGCTAGTTCTTTTGTAACGCACAGCATAGTATTGATGTAGCGTGCTGTGATACAAAGAAGGGTTCGCGCGTAGAGAAGTGAGAGCGAGTGACAAATAGAGGGATCCTTGAGGAGCGATGCCGAGCTTCGAGATGATGTGAAGCCTAAGCTGGTCTCACCTATCTAGGAACATCGCTAGACTTGGTGGTCACTAGAAACTACACTGGTATTGCGTAGAACTAGCTTAGGGAAAATACAGGAGGGCGAGAGAGCGCCCTTATATATGGTAGGCCCCTTCTAAATAAGGAAAGGTTGCGCAGCATCCGCAGCAACTAAAGTATGACTCGATGTGCAGTGCATGAGTCGTAACGAGTCATAATGAGTCAGGACAAGTTATGACGAGTCATAAATAAAAGCTATGCCGCAGGCGATGAAGTCTGAATAAGGCGACTGTGGCGGAAATGGAAAGAAGGTCTAAATGTGGTAAGGGCGGGGCGCCGTGTGAGACGGAAGAGAAAAGAGATCGGGAAACGTATCTGGTATAATGGAGGACGACTCCATTACGAATACAACCATGTGGGGTGAAGAGAATGAGACTAGTACTCGAGTGAATGAAAAAGCATAGAAGAAAAAGTGTACCCCCTCGTAAACCGTAACAGCTGGGCCCCGTCCCTGGAAAGGATATCCAGGCAGTAAGACTGTGTGTGGGGAAGCAATGCAAGCATTAGTGTCAGGGGGGGACCTACGATTGGGCATAGAAGGGGAAAAGAGAAAGAAGGGAAAGGGGGGGCATAGAGAGGGGGGGTGGGGTGGCCAAAGCAGCCTATAGATTATTAATGGTTGCCGGCCATGGTGTGAGCGGGGGCCATCAGCAGCGAGAAGGGGTCTGCGTCTGCGAAATCCACTGTGATGCCAATGGTGACTAGCCACAGGACAGTGTTCCAAGCAACCACAAGGTCGCCATTGGAGTCAATCCTCATGTACAGGGGCGGATACCAAGAGTGGATGGCAACCACTGAAGGGACATCATTGGGGATAGCAGCAAAGAGGTGGGGCACCATCTTTGAATTCACATGCCAGAGGTAGGTGGGGAGGTCCTTGTGGTCAAGGATAGGCTGAAGCCACTGGTGGCTGGGATGGGCAACAAGAGACAAAGCTGTGGACACTGAAGAAATGGGAGAGGGGGGATTCGAGGGTGGGACATTGGGGACCACCATGTGGGTGGCCATGGGAGAAAAAGGGGGGGTAGATGCCACAAGGGAGAAGGAGAGGGCCTTAACTTCCTCCTTCAGCCTATCCAACTCCGCACGCATCTCATGCATGAGGGTCGCCAGGTCTGAGGGCTCCATGGGTTTGCCAGGGTGGGGTGGGAATGCAACTTTTGCTGGGCCCAGGAGATGGGGGGGAGTTTTGTTGATGGGGAGTGTGAGGCAGCTCAGCTGGCCACAAAGATGGACCAGCATGTTGTTCTGGTAAAGGTGGAGCATACCCTTTGTCACCCTGCCCAAGTTAGTGTCAAAGGCCAATTCAAGCAGGTGGGCCCTGAAAGAATGGAGAATGTGGCATACCCAACAGATGGCCTTGGGGCTGTCCTTCCCACATGAGATGGGGAAGGTGGGGGAGGGGGAGGCAAGGTCCTTTTCAGGACTCGCTTTCCTGGTCCAGGACCAAGTGGGGGGGTGGGCAGTGAAGTAGCAGAGGACGTGAAGGGGAAAGGCAGGGGGGGTGAGTAGTAGTGCTTGCCCACATCGCTGACATAGATGAGGCATGGGGTGTCTAGAGGACAGGTGTGTTTAGGGAGAGGGACTTTTTTCCCATGGGGGGATGGTGGTGGTACAGGTCCAAGAGGCATCTTGGTCAACATTTGCCATGCAGATCCTATCCCAAGAATATTCATCAGGACCAATCAGCAACAATTCAATCTAACAGGTGACTATCCACCAAGGGATCTCAGTGGTATTGCCCCATGTGGCATGGATGATCCTCTATGTAGTGTGAGTATCCAATGCATGACTGTAAGGGTGTAACACACACCAATTCCTCTCTCAACTCTGCTATCAACTCTTGCCACACTACCAACCATGAGGACCCAGGTACAATTGGCTGACCAACCCAACTGAGGATGTTGAGCATCCTCTGTTGAACCTCTTTGATCATTGTCTATGCAAAGGTTTTGCATGCCATTGTTGCTGTGTGGTAGTTCAGGGAATGAACAGAAGGTGGAGGCAAAAAGTGTGTTAAAGCTCTGACTACAATGAGTGTGGACGTGTCAAAGATATGTCGGCTACCAAGATTCTTGGCACATGACAAAATGGCCATGCTTGGCTAATTGAATGTGGAGGTCAGTTTCAGATTCTGATACCTGCCCACAAGTTAAAAGGCTGGGACCCACCACAACAAATTGTTTTCAAGACCAAATGGTTACCCACATGAAGAAGAAAAATGTATAATTCACTTTCCCTGGTGAGTACCCAAATTCTCCCGTTGCTTTCATATTGTCCCAGAACTAATTGCCCTTATTAGAAAACCTCACTGATGATTGGTGGCATTGGCAGATGCCACAACAAACACTGTCAGATGCCCACTTTGGCATAATTAATGATGTACCCAATGATTCTCCAAAAGGTAAGTACCCCTACAACTGACTCATGCTTGGTTCACTCGTTATATGGGTTGTAGGCATGTCCAACACAGCTGCCAAGGTGTTGGCCCACTTGGCACTTTTAGCAACATTACCATCTCCTGGTCAGTCCAACACAATCAAGATGGTCCATAATTGGTGAAGTTAATATTGAGCATACAGAGCACATAAGCAGCAATGGTAAATCCACATTTAAACACTCAACAACACCATCCACTAGCCCACAGAATTCAACATCCCATCAGCCATTCAACACAGGATCCTGGGAATCTCTGCACATTCCAGATTCAATGACCAATGACTTTCTGGTCTTTGTCAATTCCCTGCCAACACCCAATGATGACTTAGCCACCAACTCACCAATGATCAGCAAATCTCCAGGGAATTCTCCCAATGTCCAAGATAATGTTGTGATGAGCCATGCAATAACTGAATCAATGCTCACAATTGCTGACCTTGGTCCACCCATGTGCTTGGAGGTCTCAACCTGTTCCTGTTTTCCAAAGTTACTCAATGATCTGGATGAGTGGTCATGACAAATGGAAGCCATTAAGGCCAAACTTCGTTTTGGTGAGTATGTCTATCAAACTAGGTGGCTAGGTGCTCATACGATATAAGGAGTAGAACACAAGAGGGTCCTCAGCATACAGGACTTTCTTTTGGGAATGGGGGTTGAATTGGAAGAAGTCAATCCAGCTGGTAGGTGAAATCATCCTTAATGTGTGCACCCTTTATTTTAACAAACAATCCAGGTTTGACAGACTTGGCTCTATTCTCAGAGTACATGGGGTTCAGTGTGGATAGCATCACTTGAGATGTTCCAGTGGTAGAGCGTAACAAGATATTTGTTCCAGGTATCAAGCAGGCTGCTGCACATTTCTTCACCACAAGCAAACACCAATGCAGCCTGCTTGAATTTCATTTGTGCTTACTACAACTTTTGGATGGTGTCAACACTTTTGTAATGTAATTGTCTGGTAGTTAAGCTTGAATCTTATATCAGCAACTGGGCCAACCGAGTCTACTGACCAAATGAATCAGTTATGTTACATGGCCTATACAACACTGGCCTGAATGAAAACTGCAAGTGCACCATATCTCATCCAATGTAAGGAATGATCAAGTGATATCACCATGTCACATATTCTTGGATGCTTTGTATGTGTGAATCACACTTATCACATTGCTACCAACAATAAATACTCTCCATTTGCCCAGTTTATCGAGGCTTTTCACATATTCCTATGCCATCCAGAATTTGTCATTTCCAGTTTCGGCATTCAAGCACTCCTAGGTAACAGGGTAACAACTTGAGGTTGGTAGAATGATGTGCTTGCAATACTCACTATGGCTACACTTGAGGACCATATTCTGTGGAATGTCTTGACCTTTTTTCAGACATATCATGGTTGGCGTGTGCTCCCTGCATAACCAGGTGATCATCTGGAGATGACATAGTGTGGGCCATTTCAATGCTGCTGTATGAGAATGCCTTATTGGCAGCCAGACAAGGGTATGGCAGTAGAGCTGAGCAATGTGTGATTCATAGAGTCAAAGTTGTTCCTTATCCAGCTGGTATGGATTCCCATCACCCCTGTGGATCTGTATGATTAACACTGGACATCAGATTGGATATAAACATACATATGATCAACAGCATAATCAATGCCTCTGATGATGCAATCCATCTTTGCTAGGTGATCCCAGCCTTGTACATGGCTGGTAGGATCAATCACAATAGCTTTGAACTCTTCCCATGTCATGAAATGAATGTTGAATGACTGTCCATTCTTGAAGGTATCCATCTGGAACATGATCCACAACTATAGGCCTGCTTAAACTCTTGAATGTCCAGGCATGCTAAATCTTGCACTCACCCATTCAGTAACCAATATGTTTGCCTTATCCTTCATTATTGAATTCTTGTACACAAGTCCCTTCAGGTGTTGAATTGACTCATATTGAAGCAACATTATCTCCCTTGTTGTCCACCCAAGGCCAGTGAGCACTTCCTTCCTCTTCATCGCAAGACTTGGGTCAGGTATGTACAGTATTTTGAATTTGCGGCTTTTCAATGGCACAATGGGATACCATCCATCATTTCCTGGGATGGAGGGGGCCATAGATGGACCAGCAAATGATGATATGTCTTGTGCATTTCACCAGGGATCATGTATTCTGAATGATGTCATTGAACTTGATCCTGAAGTACTGGCAACACTATAAGAAGGTATATTTGATATCTGGATGGTCCAGAAACACTGCTTCCTGATTCCGAATGCATATCTTCATCAATCCTTATCTCTCCCTCTAAATTTTCTTCTTTTTCATTGTCATTCTTATACTGAAATTCATTGGATGGTCCTGCATACTTGTGTGTGAACTCTGCCTGGTCTACTACCTCTATACTTTTGTTGTCACAACTACAGTTAGGGAAGCAGGTTAATTGTAGTCTTTTGAGTCTCATTTAGAATGTGGTATGTACGTGATTGTAGCTTGCTCCATAGGGAACTCAGGTTCTGGTTCCGGTCCCAGACACTGAAGCTCTGATGTCGCCTGTTTTGGAGTGAGATACTGGAGTATCTCCACCCTAGTAGAATTGCGTGTCTTTTGCGATTGAGTGGCTCCTTTAGTGAAGGCCAAATACCCTGGGCAGGACTTGGTGCAGTCATGGTGGATTGTGTGTGAAGCAGCATGGCATGCACATGTACCTCCCTCCTGAGTCCAAAGAGATGAATTCTAATGGATCCAGCAGCCACAGAGGTGGATGCATACCTCATACCCATGCATCAAACCATGTCGAGGGCCATACATAGATCATGGCAGCATACTGCTATTCAAGCTGCTGAGGCAGGAAATGTAGGAGGTTAATGGGTATAGTGGCTCATGTGTTATGACAGAATTTGATGTGTCATGTTGTAACACAAATCTGATTATGTAATCTCAGTGGACCATGTGACCATTGCACACATGTGTGTGATAACCCTTAACACCCAAACTCTCACCCATACAACATGCAATGGCAACTATTCACTACCCATGGAACATTCCAGAGTGCATTATGTCTCAAAGGCTGGCTCACCCTCATTGCACGATCCAGTGCTTCATGGGCACTGACAAGAACTTTGATGTGAATGTTGATGGAGAGCCAGTGGTATTATTGCCTCCACACTACCTTGAGCACATGTGACAGTTTTTCTGGAGAGAAGATTGCATTCATGTGGTTTTGCAATTTAAGAAAGTGCTTGACATTCCCCCTGAATTGCATGAGAACATACAAATGATCATGTACTACATGGATGAAATATTCAACCATCTTGTAGCAGAGATCCCAAAGGATCTTGTGGAGCTCCCAACCTTTCACAGCAAAACTTTCAACAGCTACTTGAAGATTGAGTTTTGGGTTGGTCGCCACAAGCCAATTCATGTATGGGACTATCACCAGTCAAATGATCAAAGTATCAATTGCAGCAATGTTAATGAATACAATAAGTCTTTTATAGCATTGCTGGCTAGTCCATTCCCAACATTACATAGATTGGGAAGAATACGAGGGTCAACTAGGTCCTATTTGGTCTGGGGTCAGAACTTAGTACTCGTTGCAAAAGGGGTCCTGGAATGTTAGGATAGCTAGGTGGATCCTGGGTGAAATTGAATGTATCTACAACTTTGCATTTTCTATGGACATGGACTGTAAGAATTTCACCCTAGCATTCCATGGCAATCTTAATATTTCTATTTCATTTCAGTTAGCTATACCTTTAAAGAAGCAATTGAACAAGACAAGGAGGATGAAGATGGTAGTGATGTGGATAAAATGCAGATCAAGCAGTGGAGGGGGAAGGGAAAGGGCAGAAATCCAGGGAAAGTGATGGGAAATAACAAGATGGAAAATCAGGTGGTCAATGGCAAGGTAAAGGGAAAGGGAAAAGGAAATGAAACTCATCTGTCCTGTCAATTCACTCCAAATATGCCTTATATATCAATGGACTTATCTTCAATGTGTGGACCTTGCAATGTATGTATATACTGTGTATCACCTTTATAGACAGAGACTAACTATTCAATGACACATTCCACATTTTGTACCATTCTCGAAACCCACTGCAATTCTACAACATCTTACATGATATCAGTCCCAGTGTTACTGATGCTGCCTTTGTATCCATCATGGGCCATTTCCATCACTGTCCACCTTGTTTGCAATGTAGCAAGACTATTGTATTGACTGGCTTCACATTTAACATGTCCAATGGCTACTTGATATCTGTTTGGTGCTGTATACCACCCTATGTGTGATATACCACTGTCATAGAGGTATACCCATTCTACCCTCGTGTAGTGTGACTGATGACACTGGGCACTCCTGCTCAGTATCTGCTTGGTGTTATAGAAAACCTCAAATATGACAGGAAAACACCCTGTGTTTTATATGTTTGATTAACAATCCTATTGATTATTTTGCTGTGTGCAAACTGGGCTGCATACAATTCTGAGTGTATCCATGCAAAGGTAGAATGCTCACACTACAGCTATGACACAGAAAGTGTGATGTCCAGAGAATTCAGGGGTCCCTGGGAGATCCTAGAAGAACACTATACACATGAGATTGACCACATTTGGGGCACATATTTTTACCTTTGTGCACATTGTAATAGCTCAGCAACAGGGAACTTAAGTAGTGTCACGTTGGCTGGGCGAGATCACAAAGAAGCACAAAGCTGCCTTAGCACTTTCAGATGTTGAGCCCATAGATCTTGTTCAGTCATTTGCTGGAATGTCACATTGGCTGGATGGGATAATGATGAGGGATGAAGGAGCCTCAGCCCCTATGGATGTTGAACACAATGATGTTGGTGAGACAGAAGCTGATGGCAGTCCCAGGGGTGGTGTAGATGCTAGAGGGAGTCCTGCTACTTCTGATGATTTGTTAGAAGATCCCATGAATTCTGGGAATTGTACTGATGAAACCACCAATCATTTTATCTGTGATGTGAATGCTGAAGAATATCCTGGTACTGCCGATAATGACCCAAACAATGCTGGGGATAGTGTGAATGATCTCAGCGACAATGACATTGCTCAGGATGCAGGAGGAATTCCAGAAAGTGTCTCAAGAGTGCAAGATGCTGTGGCATCCAGAACAGTGGTATCTCCACCTGCCACCAGCTCCAGAGGTTTGTGCATTCACCTTAAGCATCTTGTTGTTGGAAATTGACATGTGTGTCGCAATACAACCTCTCCCATTAATCTCATGCAGAGGATGAAGCGAACACAACAGGAGAAAGAGCAAGAGGAGGGTGAGGGGATGCCCCCTAAAAAGTGCTCTGCAATGCCTGCAGCTCTGGTCCCACAGAGCCTCATCGCTTTTGATGAAACATTGTTGTTTGAATAGATGCTTTAGTAGTATATCTTTGTAAAATGTACGTTAATTGCAATGTGACATTCCCACCTAGACTGTGATCTCAATGTTCAGCAATGGTCCAGGAGACACCAAGCAGTCACTGAGCACCACTGCTCGGTGACTGCTCAGTGTCATATATTACCCAGCAGGTAATATACAAAGTGCAAGTATGTGTATATAAGATTTTCACGCATGTATGATGAACTCTATGCCACCAAGCAGACACTGAGCACCTCTGCTCAGTGCTCAGTGTCTACTTGGTCTCTACTCAGCATCATGGACAATGTGAGATGCAATAGCTCCTCATTCATATCTCTCTCTCATATATAACCAATACTTTGGGTTCTCTCGTGTATTATGCGCTCTGACAGCAAGGACACTGATCAGAGGCATGGTTTATAAGCAGATTTGTCCATGTTTGGCCTTGTCTCAAGTCACACAGATGCCCCACCTTTCCATTAACCACAACCATCCTTCTCACCACCACCACTGACTGTCCTCATCAGACACCATGATCCCATTATCATTAATGAGTTTCATGCAACATATGATGTGAACATTGAATGGATGACTCCAGCTGATTTTGGTAAATGTGCATAGCACTTTCTATCAGTCATCTTGTCAACATAATCTGTAGATTGGGTTGCATATGAAAGTGAATGGATCAACCCATCATTTGAAAGTTCAGAATACACATACACAGTTCAAAATGTGATTCCCGCTGAGTTGCAGGCTCTATGGGACGTTGTTGTTGAACATTATGCCCGCTCGCTTGATCATGTTTGGGATACACATTTCATCTTCATTGATATTATCCTTGCCTCATTCATGAGGCATTTTTATAGTATCTCAGCAGCTTAATAGGATCACAATAATGGAATGTGATGATGTGGGTGTAACCACAGAGGAATCATCTGGTAAGCCATCCTGTGCACATGCTCTAAGTGTATAGAATGAATGCCAAACTATCCAGGCTCTGTAGGTTTGCACACGCAGGATAACACCTACATGGACATTGATACCATGGATGAAAGCAACCATGAAATGAACAAGGATGTAGGCAGGGGTATCAATGGTACCAGCAACAATGATGATGACAAGCCAGATTCAGATGATATAGATTATAATTCCAGTTTTGACAATAGTATGGCTGTTGATCACAAAGGTATGTATGAAGTTCTGTAATTCATTTATAGAATCAGTTCATGGTTTCATGGTTGGTGCAATCCCAGAAATCATACCTCGAATGAAGGTCAATAATGAGATAGAGTTGATGGAGCAGCTGACTACTACTCCCACAGGTGTGGGTGGTCAATGCATCAATTGTGCACCTACCCAATGATGGATGTATATTCAAAGACATGTCCTGGCTATTTTACAATTTCCCTCCTCCCCCAAATCAGCTAATGCTATGGGCTAAAAGAATGCAGTGGGACGATGAAGATGAGGATGAGGAAGTCATTGGTATGCCACTGAGGAAGCAACCTACAATGCCTGCAGCTTGCATGTCTCAGGCTAGCATCTCTGTCAATACAGCATTGAGCATGCTATCTATGTATAGTGAGTAGTTTGGTTGTGATATATACCACACAATCCAATGGATCATTTGTTGCCTGAAAATGTAGGTAGTGACCCTAAACAGCTCAGAGAAAACCACCATAGTCCAGAGGGTGGATGTGACACCCCTTCCATGATTGATGATGCTAACAAGGATGGGCCAATACATGAAGAAGAACATGACCAGGGTTTACCTGAGATCATGGAGATAAATGAAATAGATGTTCCAGTAAAGGATGTTGTAAATTCTAACATCCATGTGCAAGACTCTCCTGGAGAGGACGAGTGGTTTCATGATACAGAGTCCTCAAAGAGCAATGGAATTAACATGCCTGACATGCCAATGAATAATCTGAACATCACAACAAAGGGTGGTCAAGGACAATCTACAACAGCATCTCAGGATCAGTTGAATGTCAAGGTCAAGCATGGTAGAGGACATCCCATGGGGAGCACAAAGAGGATGAGGAAGAAGAAAAATGACAGTGTAAATCATTCATTCATTCACACCAATGTCTTGCAAAGTCAGATGTTGGCGAACACGCCATCTCCAATAGCACTGACTTGCACAAAATCAATATCATGCTGAGTCCTGATATGGAAACCATAATTCCAGACCAACCCACGGCTGGAATATTCTCATATTTCATATACAGGTAGTCCCTTGTGTAAGCTACCTGTCTACCAAGTTTCATCTTGTTAGCTTTATTCCTTCCAGAGATTTTCATAAATTTCTGATGATATCCAGTCTATTACCCTTTACTACACTAGTATTGTAGATGATCATTAGCTTCCTGAAATGGGAAAGCCCCTGAGTATTGCACAGAGATGAAGTCACCTGATTCCAGCACAGCATGGGATTTAGTGTGGCTCTATTTATAAAATTATAGAGTTTGAGTGTTGTCATGGCAACACATAGCCTTATACCTGTGCAAATTCACTGGCCTTTGTGCACAGCCACACCCCTATCATTAGTAATCATTCTCTTGGCCAACCAATCAGATCACTTGTGCTTGGTAAGCTGCAGGGAAAGTGCACAGCCCAGAAGTGAATATATAGAGTAACACAGCCTCATGTAATTATATATAAAAGGAGTGGATTTGGTCACCAAGAAGCAGCATATAATTAGCTCATTATTAACTCATTAACAGCTCATTTGGAGCTATTTTGGAGAGAGTTTAATACACAACTCTTTCAGTAGCAATCTAGCTAAAGTGGTTAAATAGCTAGACTAGTCTAAGATAAGACTTAGCTAGTCCCCTTTGGTAGCCTGTACTAAGCAGAAAACAGTACCAATCAGATTACCTCATCTTGTTCCCAAGTGGGCATATACTGCCAACTGTAACCTAAGTAAATCTAGCCTAGGAATACTTGGGACACTTGCATTAGGAATCACCTGCTAAATCTTGTGACTCAGATACACTCCAGTTGCCAAATAGAAAGGTTTATCCAATAATCAATATTGCATGTGAACTGAGAGATATATCTACTATTTACCCCTTAGCCACCACAGATTCCCAGGAATCACCATTAACATTTATTAGGCATTTTACTACTGGTTAGCCTATATCTCTATCAGTTTTAGAGATCATCCCATGCTGTGTTGGTGTAAATTACATCACAACATAGGCTTCCATTTCTGCTTATAGCCCCTATCACAGCAGTATTACTTGGAGCACAGTGAGACTTACAAGTTATTACATTTCTTTATATCTAGTACATCTAGTTACTTTTCCCTAGTTTCTACTAGAATCATAGCAGTAGAGGCAGACCAGTAGTATATCTACATAGCTAGGAATAAGCCAACTATTTTTCCTTAGACTATTAATAGTCGGGAAAGGAAGAACAACCAGGAAGCCAATTGACTAAGTAAGTACTCTCACTCACTCAGTAGATTAGTTCTATGTTTCTTTTCTTCTGTTTGATCTGGTAGTTAGTGTTGTCCCTATCACCAGCTTATAGTCAGATTAGGCCCAGAGGTTAACTGTCTATAGATTAACCTAGCGTCTAGCAGTCCAAATCCTAAATAAATGACAGCACGTGACTATGACATGGTCATGGTCACCATCAGTCCACATGAGAATCTGCCACCCATCTCACAACAAGGATCACTGCATGTATCATTTCAGCATTTGGTCACAGGGCCTTCCAGGGAAGACAAGAGGACTGCGTCACTTGAAGAGCAAGACGGTACTAAAGAAATAGCTATATTTAAAGATCGTTCAAGCCAGATCCAATTGTTGGCAGAACTTGCAAAGGAGGATGCAGATGGATTAGATGACAAGGTGGTCACATTAACCTAACCTCATGGTTATGTCTTATATTCTCTATTTAGCTCTTGTCTTTCTTTTTGGCTTTATGGAGAGTGTAGAAGACAAATGAATTAAGGTTATCCAATGCCCCCCTGCATATTGCAAATGACAAGCATGCTTATATATGTCGCTCACTTCATTCATTTGGGTTTACCATTCACCCAGTCAATAGAATTGTCTCAGACAAGACAGCTCACAATTGGGCCATTGTTTGCAGAAGGTGGACAAGGAAGTTGGGAAGGATGCATAGAAGGGTTTTATGATACCTGCACACAGCTGTGGACTTGCATAGAAGGATTAATGTGGGTATGATAATATATGTACATGTACCATGGCAGACACTACAAGTACCATTCCTTTCCCTCCTTATTGCAAACAATGCAGCAAGCATGACATGACTCCTCAAATCAGAACCCATGTCTTCTTTCCCGTCCTTTGTCCAATGAAAGTTCTCTGTCTCTGCAAATGCCAGTGATCATTTCTTGCATCTTATTACTTCCTTTCAGCAGGCTTTTTAGGCACTTGCAATGGAACCAGCCTTTACAGCCATAACAATATCACTACTGGCCTTGATCTAGATTGTAAGCATTGTCACAGACTTGACAAGTGTTGGGGTTCTGAAAGGCCACCCCGGATGAGTTATGGTTATGACATCCCATCAACAAACCTCTATCATGTGCTTTTGACCAACAATCTTCATTAACCACTGTATATACCAGTCGTCCTTCTCTATTAGTGGACCACTGACATCTTCCTCAATGAATTCATCATGTCTATCAGGGCTAGTCTCCACCCTTGGTTAGCACTGAATGATAGAGTGTCACAATAACATCATCTGTTCTAGAGCTATGATGTCTGTGTAATCAGACAATACTAGTTCCAACTTTTCGACATTGAGTTTTGCCACAACCATTCAGTAGATTGTATGAGTGATATAACCAAGACTGACTCTTTATTCAACATGTCAGTCTTTCTATAGTACCATTTGACCTTAACCCATGCTTTCTGTGATAATGATCAGCATTAGAATCTTGATGCTGCTCAGATAAAGTCATACATATGTGGTTTTGAGGCATTGCACTCTGATATCTTGTGTTGATCCATACCACATCACATTGTCCTCACCCCAAATGATGATGCTGGTGTTGCACATGTCAATTTACCACCCTGTCTTATGGTATGATTTACTTACTCATCATCCCTGTGAAACACATGTGTCATGTGGTCTGGGATTTTCTTCTTTCCACCAAGTATTTCATTGTCTGCATTCAACAGATTGGTTACTAGTAGTGTAAGGTAAGTCTCCATATTGCAGCTGCATATAGAGGATCTGTACCTCGAAGTGTTCTACTGGAAGGAAACCCATAGAATTTCTCCTTTGATGGTGGCATGAAAGTGTAATGTGGCAAAAAAAGTTGGGTCACTTGATCACAAATTAACCCAATTACTTCATTGGGCCTGGATGTCAATACATTGTTTTTACACAACAGGGCAGCCTTGCAGCATTAGCTAAAGGAGATTACTGGCAACTCTTTGTCTCAAACAAATTTGTCACAGCTGAACCATGGCACCCTCTGCACACTCTCATAAAAAGGCCCTCAAAGCTGGAAATACTGCAAATCCAACAGTGAAAGTACCATTCTCAACCATATAGGATGCTTCAGATTCTTCATCTTCACTATCTTCCTCCTATCATTTATTACTAAACAGGCTTGTCTCTTGGAGCAATAATAGAGATTTCAAGGGTGCCAAATCTGATTCCTCTTCCTTCAGTAATGATGAACTAGACATGGTTTATGAAAGATGTCAAGTTGTGATGGATCGTCTAGATCTCGATGCCTCCAGTTCTCCTGAACATGGTAACTATCACAACAATGTCACTGATAGTGATGAAGGACTTGATGAAGAAGCACTCAATTTTGTGTTCATAAAATGCCAGGATATGATGGAACACATAAACCTCAATAATACTGTGTTTAAAGCCAGACAGACCAATGGCCAGGATGGTGCCAATGAGTCTGGAGATGATTATGTGGATGGGATATCTCATATGATTTCCCCATCTCTTTCTTACCCATCAGACCCTGTAGAGGACATGAATATAGTTCTGATCCATTACATTATCAGTATGTCTACATGTCTTTCGCTACCAGTTGTCATCTACTCATGCTGGTTGATTAGTGTGTTCCATGGCAAGACCCACCATATGGGCCAGTGCATATCAGAATCTGCACACCCTGAAGTATTAAATCTGGATCAATGCCAGTATCCTCAATCTCTACCTCCTGTCATTATGGTACTTGGTCTCTGGAAGGACACATGTTTATTATGTCAACTTCTTTTCTGCCATCCCATCCATTTCCTCTGGTGTTCATTCTTTGCCTGATCTCTGGGAGGTCAATGTGTTTCAACAGCACCATCTCTTCCACATGTTGCATAGTGATCTATCCATTCCAATTTCCTTTGTGGTCTTGTCATCAGGTCACTGTTTTGTTGTTATCTTTGACTATCACAGAGACTCTGCATTCATTCTGGGAAGATGTATCTCTGGAAATATATTGGCAACTCCCTCTTCTATTTTTGATGATTGACTAAACAGCTGGAATTATTGGAATGGACCCCTTTACTGGAAATGCATTGCCACCCTTCATAGTATGCTGTGGAGCTAATGTCAAAGTGTGTAACTGGACCCAAAATGGCTATGATTGTGACCCCATTGCATGCTGTTGTCATGGAGTCACTCATGGACAGTGGTCTTCACAATGCAGAGGACAAGATCTATATTTTCCCTATTCCCTGTGGTCATCAACTTCAGCTCAGAATGCTTGCAATGACAAAGGAAGCTTAGGGAAAAGTATAGCTGAGAGCGGCAAGAGTATATATACAGTATGCCCCTGGTCCATGTGTAGAGTTCAAGAAAGGAAGTAAGGAGCAGGAGTCTAAAGGGATTCTGTCTCCATCTGGGTATGACTCAAGTGTGCAGCACTACAAAGTCGGTTCGAGTCATAAAGTGTTATGTGCAGTATGCACAGTAACATGTGTGCTGCAACAAGAAGTCTGAAATAAGGTGCTGTGGTAGAAGTGGGATGAATGTCTAAATATGGATATAGGCAGGGCACTGTGTGAGCCAAAAGAGAAAAGAAGATCAAGAATGTATCTGGTACATGTGGAGGATGGCTTCACTACTAGTAAAACATATAGTGAGTGAGATGGGAGATGAGTAAATGGAAAGTTAGGGAAAAGGTATACCCCCTCAGTAAACCATAATATTACCCCCTTTCTATGGTCGAAGCACCTGCAAGACCCTTAATCAGTATCCCCTTCATTGATCTCATAGTCTGTTGGGTTGAAGTTGTAAAGAGAGTTATATCTAGTTGGGATACTATCTGTCCACATAATGGACAGTGATGACTAGGACAGAAGGCCTGTATGTCGCCAGGGGGAGTCATCTGACAGAAAGGACATTCATAGTATACACAATTGGCACAAAGGTGTCCTCGCTGATTACATCATTCGCTTGTCTCTTGTCTCGCTCACTATATGTTGTATTCATAGTGGAATCATCTTCCACATGTACCAGATACATTCTCGATCTCTTTCTCTCTTTAGACTTACATGGTGCCCCACCTACATATATCCTTATTTAGACAGTCCTTATGCTTCCACTGCAGCATCTTATTTTGGCCTTCATGCTGCGGCGCACGTGTTATTGCACATACTGCACATAACACTTTATGACTCAAACTAACTTCATAGTACTGCACACTCAAGTCATATGTAGACAGAGATGGAATCCCTTCAGACTCCCACTCCTTATTTCCTTTCTTGACTCTACAGACAGACCAGGGGCCTACTGTTACGGTTTACGAGGGGGTACACTTGTTCCATTACACTTTTCGTTCACTCGCCTTCTAGTCTTGTTCACTTCACTATACGCGGTTGTATTGGTAATGGAGTCATCCTCCATTATACCAGATACGTTTCCCGATCTCTTTTCCTTTCTGTCTCACACGGTGCCCCGCCCTTACCACATTTAGACTTTCTTCCTGTTCCACTGCAGTTGCCTTATTCAGACTTCACCGCCTGTGGCATAGCCTTTATTTATGACTCACTATGACTCGTCTCGACTCATCATGACTCATTACGACTCATATGCTGCGCATCGAGTCATATTCTAGTAACTGCGGATGCTGCGCATCCTTTCCTTATTTAGAAGGGGCCTACCGTATATAAGGGCGCTCTCTCGCCCTCCTGTAATTTCCCTAAGCTAGTTCTACGCAATATCAGTGTAGTTTCTAGTGACCACCGAGTCTAGCGAGATTCCTAGATAGGTGAGACCAGCTTAGGCTTCGTGTTGTCTCGAAGCTCGGCATTGCTCCTCAAGGATTCCTCTATTCGCTCTCCCTTCTTTACGCACGAACTCTCCTTTGTATTGCAGCACGCTACGTCACTACTATGCTGTGCGTTACAAAAGAACTAGCTTTTCCCCTTGTCCCTACTTTTACATAGAGGATATTCCCCCTACCCACCATCTCTCGCCTAGGCAGGTTCAGAGTACCCTCCGACTCCAACTCCCCTCCTGAAACACCCACCGTGTCTCAACCTCGTTCCTCCCCCTGACTTCCCAGACTTCACCTCCTACCTGACGATCACCCGTTCTATCTCGTCCTTCCGGATAGATTCTCCTCCCCGGAGTATATTGCGGCATACCAAGAACGTCAGAGAGCTCTTGCTGAAGTCAACCAGTCTCAAGGGTGGAACACCGATGCTCTTCCTTCCATCTCTGAATTAGCTGCCATCCCCCAGGCCTCTGTCGAATCCCCCATTCAAGAGGATCCTCCCCTTACCTTCCACGATCCTGACCCGGAACCGACCGGTGCAGAGACTTCCTACCCAGAACCGACTGCAGGGGAAGATATTGATATTGGCCCGGCTCTAGAAGATGATGACATGGTATCTGAAATAAAGGCCGGCCTTCCCAAGGACTTTTCCAGGGAGGCAGAGGACGCCAACAGATGGCTCCTAACTATGGATGCCTACTTCACTATCAATGACAAGGTGTTCACGGATAAGACCAAATCCCTTACCTTCCTTAACAAGATCAGTAAGGGCCATGGCAAGACCTTCGCTGAAGGATGGCTGATGAAATTGGGAAATGCCCATATCCCAAATGAACTCAAGACCTTCGACTGTATTAAACAGGCTTTCGAGACTGCCTTCTCCCCCTACGACGTAGCCGCCAAGGCTAGGATTGACCTCTCCAAACTTCACCAGACTGCCAGAAAGGACATGGATGGAAACTGGAGCGATGGCTTTGCCAAATACGCTTCGGAATTCCAACTTCTCGCCGAGAAATCTGCCATCTCCGACAAACATGCTCTCGTGGAGTGGTTTATCCGAGGCCTCTCTCCTAAACTCGCAACGATGATCCTGTCTTGCGAGAAGATCCCCAACGACTACAAGGATTGGATCAAAAAGGCTGGCCAGTTCTCGCAACAACTGCGGAGAATTGGGGACCTTCGAAAGGGCGTACCACATATCCCAGCGCCCTCCTCGGTAAGAACGGCCACTTACCAAGAGTGCCAAAGGGAAGTGATCAGGGCAGCACCACGAGCCAGGGCTGTACGATCTGGACCATGGAACAACTGATTTTCTGCTATCACGCCGGCGGACCTCTGGGACACCACCTCGGAGGAAGCCCAGGAACAATCACCTGGCACGTACCCCAATGACGTATCTGTCCAGTCAAGGGTGGAGGCGGAAGCAGCTACTCCCCGGGGTCAGGGGACAGGGCTTGGACCACAACCTTCTTCTCAAGAGACCGCCACGAGAAACACAGTCAAACATGGAATCAAAGTGGTAAAGGCGGTGAGAGAAGGGGAAGAGGCATGTGAGATACCTGGAACCGACCAGAACACATGGCCTGGAACGGGAACCGACCCGTCCAACCGCATACGGAGTGTCTCCGGTTTCTGCGACAAGGATTTTTGAAGAGCAGGGATGGGTCAACGTCATCTTCTGCTAAATCTTCTCATAGATTATCTCCAGTATTCATGTCAGGTGGTTCATCACAATCCATATCTATTCCTGTCACCCTCTACCCACCTGACCGAACTGCGTTCAAAAGCGTTGACACAAAAGCCCTTATCGACTCTGGGGCAACTGGCTGCTTTATCGACTACGCTACCGTGGTAGCTTGCGACATCCCTACTATGCGACTAAAGATCCCGCTTCGAGCAAGCAACGTCGATGGATCCCCCAATAAAAACGGCCTGATACGAAAACAGGCATCAGTGCTAATGCAACTCGGAGAAACCACCGAACTCCGGGACTTCCTTGTTATTGACTGTGGCAAGGATGAGATCATCCTCGGGCTCCCTTGGCTCCGTGACAACAATCTGGAGGTCGACTGGAGTACAGGAACCGTTCGTCTCCGCGATCCAGAACCGACCGGACAGGGACGTACGTGGAATAGAGGAGACGCTGCGGCCGAGGCCCATACTTTGAACGTCTTCAACAAGAAATGCCAGATGAACAAATTGCGACGACGAAGAGCTCTGTGGTGGAAGCGTAACGTCGATCCCATACTAACAGCAAAGACCAGAGAAGTTCATCTGAAGGTACCTGACGTGGAACCGACCATGCAGCGGGAAGAGATACCGGCGCTCATAGATGTGGAGGAGGACGATGAAGAGCCAACTGGACCTTCCATTAGGAAAACTACGATTTCGACTTCTCTCGCTCAAGACGTGAAGAAGACAAAAACAGAACTCCCACGGGACTTCCAAGACTTCGAGGATGTCTTCCAGAAGAAGGACAACGGTCCCCTTCCGCCCTACCGGTCGTTCAATCATGGCATAGATCTAGACGACTCTTTCCTACCCAAGGTTGCAAAGGCCTACCCGCTCAATCCTAAGGAGCGAGAGGCATGTAAAGAATTCATCAATGAACACATGAAAGCCGGACGTATTCGCCCCTCCAACTCTCCCATGGCTTCCCCATTCTTCTTCATATCCAAGAAGGACGGTAATCTTCGCCCCTGCCAGGATTATAGGTATCTCAATGAGCACACCATCAAGAACACCTATCCACTCCCACTTATTGGCGACTTGATGGACCAACTCAAGGGATCCCGTTACTTCACGAAGATGGATATCCGTTGGGGGTATAATAACGTCCGGATCAAGACTAAAGACGCATGGAAGGCGGTGTTCATTACGCCCTTCGGCCTTTTTGAGCCTCTCGTCATGTTCTTTGGCCTTTGCAACAGTCCAGCGACTTTTCAGTCGTTCATGGACTATGTTTTCAAGGATATGGTAGCGGAAGGATGGTTGATCATCTATATGGATGATATGTTGATCCATTCCAGGGATCTTAATGAACATCACCAATGAACGAGGCAAGTTCTGGAATGATTGCGCAACAATCATCTCGGCCTCAAATTAGAAAAATGTACGTTCAGCACATCCTCGGTTGAATTCCTAGGGATGGTCATTCAAGAGGGTATCATTGCGATGGACCCTACCAAGTTATCGGCAATCGCTACCTGGGAACCACCTACTACGGTTCGCGCAGTCCGCTCATTCATAGGGTTCTGCAACTTCTACTGCAAGTTTATTCCAAACTTCTCGGAAATTGCCAGGCCGATCTTGGACTTAATGAAGAAAGGGCAGCCGTGGTGGACGCATGAGCAACAACAGGCCTTCGACCTTCTCCGTCGGGCCTTTACCTCGAAACCCGTACTCACTATGCCGGATACCTCGAAACCATTCTTTGTCATGACAGATGCCTCACTCACTGCCACTGGAGGCGTGCTGATGCAGAAGGACGCCAATGGCGACTTACACCCTTGCTGCTACATCTCCTGAACGTTCTCACCGGCGGAACGAAATTACGACATCTACAACCGCGAACTTTTAGTGGTTATACGTGCACTCGAGGAGTGGCGTCACTATCTCACCAGAACCGACCGGCCCGTAACCATCCTCACAGATCATAAGAATCTGTGCTACTTTAAAGACCCACGAAAGCTTTCTAGGCGGCAGGCTAGATGGCTACTAACGCTACAGGACTATGACCTCCTGTTCCAACATGTACCGGGGAATAACATGGCCCCCACGGACGCTCTCTCTCGGAAGGACGCCCTGGATACTTCGGACGATAACACTGAAGTTACCCTACTTCCCGGAGAGCTATTTTTGAAACAAATTGACACAGACCTCCGACATGCCATCGAGCAATCCTGCTCCACTGATGGCTTCGTCATTGACCAGCTCCGTAAATTGCACGAGGGTACCTCGGGAATCCCTTGTTCCACTATCCATGACTGGCGCTTTGACGACGGCCTCCTCTACTTCAAGGATCGAGCCTACGTGCCCGAGGCCCACTGAAACGACCTTCTCCATTCCATCCATGACTCGCCTGCGGGAGGTCATGGTGGTTATTACCGAACCGTTAATCAGGTACAATGTGACTATTGGTGGCCAGGCTTGACCGCGTTTGTCCGCCGCTTCATCCAGGGATGCGCGGTTTGCCAGGCCAACAAAGTCAACACGCACCCTACCATTCCGCCTCTCACCCCTCTTCCGGTTGCTTCCTCCCGCCCTTTTCAATGTCTGTCGGTCGATCTCATCACGGACTTGCCACCGTCTAAAGGTTTTGATTCGGTTATGGTCGTGGTCGACCATGGCCTTACAAAGGGGGTAATTTTCACCCCTACTCATAAGAGCGCGGACACCGAGGGCGTCGCACAGTTATTTTTCGAAAAAGTCTTTCCCCACTTTGGACTCCATGACAAGGTTATCTCGGACCGTGGTCCGCAGTTCGCCTTGGCCTTCGCTCTAGAACTAGCGAGGCTCCTGGACTATGATCCGCTCCTCTCCTCCGCCTACCATCCACAGACCGACGGAGAGACGGAATGGGTCAATCAGGAATTGGAAACCTATCTTCAGATCTTTTGCCAAGGAGACGCCACCCAATGGTCGGACCTATTACCAATGGCGGAGTACTGCCACAACTCCTCCGTCCATTCCATAACGGGAAAGACTCCTTTTAGCTTGATGATGGGATATGAGCCGAGGGCTTATCCATCTTTAGGAGCGAAAACCTTCCTCCCCGCCTTAGAAAAATGCCTTGGAGACCTCGATGAGGCTTGCAAGGAAGCCACTGCCGCCCACGAAAAGGCCCAACGATATATGACCGAATGCGTAACCTCCAAATTCAGACCCTGGAAGGTAGGAGATAAGGTATGGCTCGAGGGCCATAACCTGAAACTCCGCTACCCCTCTTGAAAACTTGCCCCTCGACGCAAAGGGCCATTTGAAATCTCACAGGTTATATCACCTGTTTCATATAAACTCCACTTGCCCAAGACGTGGAAGATCCATAACGCCTTCCACGCATCGCTTTTGACTCCCTATCAGGAAACCGCCGAACATGGACCTAACTTCATTCCGCTTCCGCTGGACATAATAGACGGGGAAGAGGAATTCAAAATCGAACAGATCTTAGCCAATTGGGGCTCCGCCCGCCGACGCCACTACCTCGTTTCGTGGAAAGGCTACCCATCTTCCGAAAACACCTGGGAACCCGAATCCAACTTGGGACATGCTGTGGACCTCCTGGAAGAATATAAGGCCAGGGACCCCATCGCCTTTCCCCCATAACCCAAGTCATCTCTTACCTCTCGAGTTGAGCCCTCGCTCCTCTAACATCTTCGTCGCCGTTATCCACTTATGTCTACTTCGCTGAATGGAACCCCCTCCGTATTCCCAGTCCGTCTCCACCGTCTCCCAGACAGAACCCGCCGAATCCTTTACGCTTCTCTCCTCGAGAATCCTGCCGTGGCCCAGCGCTGTTGCAATAGCGGGGATCCGGTGTACAGGCCGGGATCCCGAGGATCTACTGTAGGGTACTTACCTGTGGACTGGAGAGAGTTACTCAGAGATGATAGCGGTAGCGGATCAAGAGAGAATTATTCATATTCAGACTCAGCAGAGTCTTATATACGCTTTGTAATGATTACTTAATATAGGTCACGTGACTGTAAGTACGTGTCCTTTCAACACTCCCCCTTGTCTAGTATACGGTAGATATGTAGATATAAAAGTGAGAAGTTATAAAGTAAAAATGAACGTCCGCGCGATCTAAGATGGCAAGTTGAATTCCAAACCGAGCTGAGAGCGGAACTCCTTGAACTTGACATGTCCAAGGTTCTTTGTGAACATATCCGCAGGGTTGTCAGTCCCTGGGATGTAGAGTAGCTCTACTTGCTTCCAGA